>PVHY01005366.1:0-83939 GCA_004024945.1 Uropsilus gracilis | reverse complement strand
CCACCCGCTCCAGCTGGTCCCCACTCTCCCCTTGTGCAGTTTCATTTGGTTGACCATATATTAGTGAAACCATTTGGTTTCTGTCCCTTTCTATCTGGCTCGTTTCTGCTAGAATGATTTCTTCTAGGTACATCCAGGTGTCTATAAATTCATCAAATTTGTCATTTTTGATTGATGAGTAATACTCCATTGTGTATATGTACCACATCTTTTTCATCCACTCATCTGTTCTGGGGCATTTGGGTTGTTTCCATGTTCTTGCAATTATAAATAGTGCTGCAATAAACATCCGAGCACAGGTGTCCTTATCTTAATGGTTTTCAGACCATGTATATATGTCAGTTCTAGCCTCCAACCCACACAGCCTTAACAAGCAGTCTGTGTTTCTGAGTTTGTGAGTTGCTTCCCCCGTTCCCAGGAAAGGATGAAAACAAGATGTTTCTTTACCATGTTCCTTGAGGAAAAGTTTTTGCTTTTTATTTTGCTTGGGATTTGGGCTTCATGTTTTTTTCCCCCTGCTGTCTGGCCTGAATTAAGTTTTACGGGCCCAAAGATATAATTGATGTTGGGAGAAGCAGCTTTTAAATAAAAAATATAAAATTATGTAAGAAAGTTAATATTTACTTAGAATTGGAAGAGTAAAATTATAAAAATATAGCAAATACCAAAAAATATTAAATCCCATAATGTCAATAATTTTTTTTCTGACCTTTTGGCTGCATCTCTTCATATGTTAACAATTTTGTAATGTTTTTGAGGGCAGACTAGAAAATTAATTCAATCATCCTTCCTGGCAGTTAATAAAAATGGATTTAGGCTTTCTTGATTCTTGGCCATTGAGATATTCCTCACCTTCTTCCCAGCGTAAGGGATTTATTAAAGCTATTTTAATATTTTGTCAAATATTGTATCTTGTTAAAAGGAGCATTTTATTGCATGGTCAGCCAACTAGCTGGAAATATAAGTCTCAATTAAAATTCTTGAAGCTGATCCGAACAATTCCTGAAATGATCCTTTCAAGATAATCTAATTTTGTCTTCATTTTACTCAGAAGCACTTAATGTAAGTGTTCACTTCTTCCTATTTGTACAAACTACTTGTGTCATAAACTTAGAGATCCCAGGCTTTCCTATTTCATCTCACATTCTACATTATTTCCATTGTTGGATTTACCTTCAACACGGGCCTTTTAAAGCTCTTTGGAACTCAAGACTTGAGCCCTCCTCTTCTGTCTTCTTAACATATTTTATGAGTTCCCTTGACTTTAAGTGTATCTCAGTTGATGATTCTCAAACTTGTATCTCTGGTGGTCAATTCTGCTCTAAGCTCTAGACTTACAACTCTGAAGGCAAACTCATACATATAGAGAGCATATTAAAATGTGTCAAGTCAAAGAGAATTGGAAGAAAATCCAGGAGTTCCTATTCAATCACATATCTTTTTGTTTGTCCTAGATTTGACCATTATCCTGATCTTGTGGTCATTTTTGCCTTAGTTTACCATTCATGAATGCATTCTTTTGTGTTTTCATTTACATATTTTTTAACACAAGATAAATTTATTATTCATGCATTTGTCTTCCTTCTTTCACTCACTGGTATCTTTTTGAGATTCATACTGACACACACAGCTGTCACTTGTTCTTTTACATCACTGTATAGTATTCTACTACATTGCTTTACTTAAATTTGACAATTAATTGTTGAAGGGTATTTGAATGGCTTCCAGTTGTTGCTACTATGAGCAATCATGCTAAGAATATTGTTCTATGTGTAAAGAGACATACTTCTTTCAGAAAAATACTTAGGAAGTGCTGAATGTAATAACTCTAGATGTGTTAAAAAGATAGAGTATCATTTGAGTGCTTCTATTGATACACAGTCAACAATGTTTGACAATGCCAAATGTTACATTTTTTTGTTATAGAATTTCCATTACACATATGTATAATTTCTACATCGAATCTGACTAGAATATTTCCTACTATAAAACATTATCTACTTTTTATATTATAAAAAATATAGCCAGTGGACAACAGTGGCAAAGTTGAGACTTAAAATTACCACCTGAAATCACTTGATTAAATGCCCATAAAAGGTAAAAATGAGGAAGTAGTTACTGCCATTTATTTTGAGAAAATGGAATATAGAGAAATTATTATTTGCTTTAAAGTCTACTGAGGAATCTGAAGAAAGTGATGTGCACATGGACCTTAAATTACCTCAAAGTCTGGGTAAGAAAGTTGCTCCAATTATGCAAAAGATACCTTTTCTCTGTAGTCACAAAGTTGTTTCTGAAACCACACCAAGAGTTAAATTCAGTGGGTGGTTAAGAGGAAAATTGAATTTTCAGTATTACATGATCTCTTACGCTAAAGTTAGGTCATTGATTTGGAGTGGAACACTGAAATGAAAATGGGTACACAAGACCAATTCCCAATAAAACTGTACATTTTTAACCCCATAATTCTGTCAAACTTGAAGCAGCCTTCCTTCCCATTTGAGGTTAAATTTTCTTCCTTTGATGAATGTAATGGCCTCATTTGAGGTAGTTAAACTACTGAGAACTGATGATCCCCTCCAATATTTACCCATTGCCATCTCTCATTGCTTGTAGGTCTACTCAGATTGTCTTCAATGCTAAATTAGAGTATGACATAAGAAATAATGCACATATCAAAAGTAATTCAAATCTGTTAAATCTATGCTGATTCAAAGGTCCTATGTGAAAATGGTTTTTTTTTTTTTGATCAGGGAGAAGGAATGTAACATTGGATTTAACTCAATCTATTGTTATGAAAACACTAAGCGAAGACTATGAAATTTAATTGTTGACTTTAATGGCTCACAGTAGTGCCAGCAATTTTCCTGCTGGTGGAATGAAACTTGAAGTATATTGTATTGGTATATTGTATGTGAAGTTTAACCACAAGCAGGGAGATTGTGATGGAGTATATTTGTGTAAAACCTAATCACGCTATGTCCATGACAGAGTCCAGAAGAAAGCCCCCTTAAAATTCTTGGGCAATACATTGGTGGTCACTGGTTACCTTGAAGTAACCTTGAAGTAATAGCTCTTGCAGCTATTGTGTGTGTAACAGAAATGACAATCGGAAATGCTGCCACCAAAGTAAGTTCTTTGAATTCAATGGGAATGGTAGTATCCCAGAGGGAGAGAGGTTACGGAGCATCAATGAACTAGAAAAGGTAAGTTGGGCATGGTTACTTTAAAAAGAATCATGGCAAATATAACTGAATAGTAAGATCTTTGGGAACATCTAATTCAGGCAACATCATGGTGCCTGAACACTGAAAAACTAAGTCATCTATTAAAGAAGAAAAACTAAAAGCTTAGTGGAAGCTTGACTAAAATCACCAAAAATTAAGATTCATAGCCTTTCAAACCAATCCCTAATCCCAAGCTAGTTTTTGAGCTACTGGAACCACTTGAATGAGAAAAATTCACTTTTCTCGAAAAGGTTCCCAATGGTGCAGAAGTATTCACACTTGTACTTCTAAATCATAAATCCCTAAAGGGACCTACACCACTTTGACAAGTAACAGTGTGCTGGGAAAAATACTATCAAGTATTCCAGGTCTGATGGGCCTCCTATCTGAACTTGAATGAACTCCAGGGTGTGAAGGGATGTCATTGTGCTGCACCAGAAGAACAGGGATTTACACAAGTCAGATGATTACGAGTTTTAGATCAGATACTTTCCAACAGGACTCCTTTCCCAGCAGCCTTTTCCTCAGGGTGACCTCTGCCCTTCTAAAACGTTAGTTTTTAAGCATTTTTTTAGTCCCTGAGGTTTAGACTGCCTCAGCACTTCAAGACATTTTTTACTCACCTTAGTGTCAACTTTGTTTTATAGACTGGAGACTACAATGTAGATTGCAAAGGTATATTCAATGTAGATTGAAGACTACAATGGAGACTTCAGCCAGGAGTTCTTAGGTCTCCCTGAAGAAGATTCCAGAGAATCCTTGTGGATCTTTATCAGCAATTCTGGTTTAGGGGGAGTTCTAGGACACAGAAATTTCTGCACCCCTCCTTTTATTTTTCAAAGCTCTGCTACATGTACTAAGTCTGAAAAGTTTCCCAAAAATATTGCAGTTGCCTATAGTTAGGCTTTTCCATCCACTTGTTTTGTGACTTATGAGAAAGACTTGTCACCAAGTTTTGTTGAAAGTACTATCTATGGTTTTTCTCTGGCTATCCTTATGATTTATGAAAAAAAGCATCTGGGAATATCTCAGAAAATACAACATCATAATCATATCCATGCTATAAGTTCAGTCTTTATGTGTACTTGCACATTGCAAGTATCTTCTCACACTTTTGTTGTTTAAGGGTATCTTTTAATAGAAAACTTGATTTGATGAAATTTACCAAAAATTTTGTCCATGTTTCTTTTAAGAAATCCAGATTGGAGAGCTATGACACTAAGATCTTAAAGATATTTCTTTACAATATGTTTCTAAAGAAGCGTCTAAAAGATTTATAGGCTTTTGTGATTTATAGCTGGTATAAGAATATGTGGTCATTGTAATCTTAAGAACACACAAAATGACTCTTTTCAATGATTAGACAATGAACAGTGCAAAACTGCAATACTTGAAGGCAGTGAAACACATCATACAATGTTGTTTTCTGGAGATAGTCTCAAATTTGGAGTAAGGGAAGTGCAACCCAAGCAATGAAATTTCCAGGATTATTAATGCATAGACCAAAGACTGAACTATTACAATTACAAATTACACACTTTGAAAAATTAATCCTATCTATAAAGTCATCAATTTTTAGTTTTTTCATCCAAAATTTAAGGTTTTATGTGGAAATGTAAGTAGACCATAATCTTCGTAACTACTGTACAGTTATAAATAATACTTCATTTCCTTTCAAAACTTTTGATTTCAGCATACCAAAGGACCAGGCAGAAAATACATTATTTTCGCTTACAAAAATTTTATGCTATTTTAACTACAAATTTTTCATAGTTTTAATTAATATGATAATAAGAACAGAGATATTACCTGCCCAAACAAGTTTTGTTTAGGTCTTCAATAATTTTGGAGTAAAAATGTGGTCCTCAGACCAAAAAAAAAGTATTTGAGACCTAATGTTCTGTAACAAAACACATTATGATGAATAAAAAAAAAAAAACCTCTACTAAGGGACATATATATATATGTGTGTGTGTGTGTGTGTGTGTGTGTGTGTGTGTGTGTGTAACATAATAAAGGAATAGACTACCTTTTTTTGGAAAGGATGCTTCAATATTATAATGATGCTAATGGCAATCTATGCAAACCAATATACACTTTACAATCAAAATGCCAATACAATTTTTATTTGAAGGAAATTATAAAGTTTATGTGTAAAACAGTATGGGAAATGCTGAAAAAAAATTAGTACTTGTGTTGTAGGGAGTAACACTATGTATAAGAACATGTATAATTGTGTACATATATTAGTTATAAAATATTTTAAACCAATGTTAAAACAATTAAATTTGTAATGGCAGTTGAATAAAGATAAATGGAACTGAATAGGTTGCTATAAATACCACATATAAAAATGTATTACTAGTGGATGATACATTTTAGATCAGTAAGGGAAAATATTGTATAAATGTATTTGGATAACTGGATAGCCTTGGAAGAAAATTTTGAATCTTTAGCTCACCTTTTAATTAAGCTTTTGACTGCATTTAAAGACATAAAAACAAAATTATAAAAATATCAGAAGAAAACTTGTCTCTTTATAATCATGAACAGGAAAAATCTAAAGTATATAAAGCAGATCAACAGATCTGGTTACACAGTGATAAAACAGTATTATAAACAAAAATAAATGACAAGGAAAAATATTTGCATTGCATGCAATAAAGGATTAGTGTTTTCTAGTATGAGCTATCACAATTTATAGACATGAATAGGCAAAAAAAAAAAAGTGCAAAAGGCATAAGCCAGTAACAGGAAATACAAACAGCCATAAATATATAAAATACATTCATGGAAATAAACAAAATAATGCAATGAGCTTTTGGCTGTCACTGTAAAATTATTAAAAACTGTTATTCTGTGCTGAATTCTGTGTGAGATGTAGAAACACTCTCATGTATTAGCAGTAGCACTAAGATGGAATGGTATTTGGTAAAGGGCAATTTGACAATGTGGCTCAAAATTTGAAAATCTGTATACTCAGTAGTTCGGAAATTTATACATCTAGAAATATAGCACAAAGGCAAAAACATTAAAATATACAGATATAGATAGCAACTTATATTGCATGTCCATGAATAAACTGTAATACATTCTTTTTATAATCAAATACTAGAAGCTAGAGAGGTAGATGGATACACTTCCTGTTTCAAAAATCGTTGGCCACTGTGTACATTTGCACATGCCTAGAAAGCGGTCCACAGCAGACACCAAAATGTCAACAGTGTGAGAATGAGTAGGTAACTCTTCTGTCTCCAGATGTTTTATATACATACACAGTAGCTGGTAGATTATGTGTAGTGGCACGTAAGTTATAAATGTGGGGAAAAAAAGAACACAAATTCCTATTATATGCATGTCCATCCACTGTTAAAAGAACTCTGCAAAACGCATTTTCCTAGCCTCTCTTATGGCATCTTTCCTATAAGGTTCTGCCATCTAAGCTAGAAAGCTTGCAATACTGCATCTCATTAAGTAGTCAGGCAGTGGGGTTACAAAAATGAGTACTAGCTATCTCCCTCCGAAGGAGTTCAGACTAGCAATGTAAGATTTCTTCAAGAGGTTATTCTGTCTACAGTGAGGACAATGGGACAATAGCAGAAAGAGAGGCCACCGAGGGACTAATCCAATTGTACAAATGAAAACATGTGAGATCTCATCAATAGTAGTAGTGGAAGATGCCTGGCCAAGGTATTAAAAAAAAAAAAAAAAAAGACTTGCCATACTCGGTAAACCATGAGGAATGCAGGATTAAGAAAAGTTGTCCATTACTGGATTACTGTATCATTCGCCAAGAAAATATAAGAAAACGGACTTAGGAAGAAGTTTTGCATTTAATTTTGGATGTGCAAAATTTAAAGAAACAATCAAGTATATATGTTGAGACAAATACAGAATTCAGAAGCAAAGTTTGCTTGCAAGCACTGACCGGAGAGGGACTAGCATGCAGGCAGTCCAGGAAGACTATTAGATAAGACCACTCAGGAAAGATGGCGCACAGGGGCCAAGGCCAGTACTGTAACACAGGTCTGCAAGGAGCAGAAGAAAAAACAAGGAATAGCTGGGGAGAGAGGAAACTGAGCAAACTGGAGAAGTCTGACTTAGGGAAGCAGATTCTGAAATCAGGAGTAACCAAGTGCTAAGTTGAGAACAGTGTTGACTACTGGGCTAGAAAACCTGCAAGACTGCATCTGACAAGTGTTGATGACTGAGGTTATGCAGACATTTCCCAGGTGTTTCATAGAAGGAAATTCATTTAATTCTTTAATTTAAAAGAATCCCAAAGGTGGGCATGGTGGCGTGTGCTTATAAGCAACAGCTTATGCAGTCACAGCAGGCCTGGAAATCACGGTTTAAGTCCCGCCAGGGGTAACATAGCGAGACCTAGTCTCCAAAATTTGAGTGTGGTGACATGCATGCACCTGTAATCCTAGCTACCTGGGAAGCTGAGGCTGGGAAATGCTTGAGTCCATGGTACCACGGGCAACGTGAGCCTGCAGTTTCATGGGCAAAAATACCGAGACCTAGTCTCAATCAGTCAATCAATCAATCAATCAATCAATCAATCAATCAATCAATCAATCAATCAAAGAATCCTATCAACTTGGTCCAAAAGGACTTCTCTTTTCCAGTTGAAAAAGCTGAGGCACCAAAGCTAAAGCACCTACTCAGTGCCTTGCCTATGCATGGCAGGCAGCTGAGTGTGAGACAGGACCTCTGTAGTCTGGTGCCACAGACTCAGCACTTAACCAACTAGAAAAGAGAAGTCCAGTAAGAACAGAAAGACACTGTGAATGGAGCCTTGACTGCTGCACATGCAAGAAGGGACAAGTTCTATGGTCCAGGAACCCAACAGCAAACTTAAACCCACCTTTTCATGCAGGATATATGCTAAGATTAATCTCCCCATCATAAATTAACTCAGTCTCTCAGTTAGGGTCATTGGTGATTCTTGGGAAAACTAAAGCTGAGAAGCCCTTATTTAAACAAAATGTTATCAACCAGTTTTTAACTTTCAAGGCTTTTTAAGAATATACATCACACGCTGCTACTTAAAAAAAAAAGAAAAACTTCTCATATACTTTTGTGCACAAAAATTGTTAAGAACACAAACTTCCTTTTTATTTAAAAAGAGACAAACTATGGGACAAACTGATGCTGCACAGCATAGTTTCAGCCAAGGGGGAAGAAGGTGAACTTCTTTGATTCCGGAGTTAGAGCAACTATGTCCCCTAAGTAATAGTTTAAACTAAGTTTGTGTTCATTTTAGATTTATATCATTTATATTGATGTCATAACATTGGGCTATCAATAACATCCTCCCTATTATTTCAGTTAACCATTTATTAAATAAAACAGGTCTGAAGGGAAAGAAAATATCTAATATTCATAGTAAGAAAAGGCCATCATGTTTTAGTGGAGGCAGCACTGAATAGGAATTAAGGATGTAGCCAACATCTGAAAAAGCCATTGAGAAGGAATGTGTATGGGTTAAGAGTATATTTTAACTTTGGTTGCATGCATAGTTCCTTCTGTCATAACTCGTTCACTATTTCATTTATGTTGTTATTTATTATCTTATGATAAGTCATTCATGAAAACTAACTATAAGCAGAAAGGGCACTGAAGGTAGAAAGTATAGGAGGAAGAAGAGAAAGGTCACAAAATAATGGTTATTTCATTTTCGTACAAGCAATGACCCTCCTCTTCCACTCTATCCACATCACCAAAAAAATAAATAAATAAGAACAAACAAAACAAAAACACCCTTTATGTGCATACTTCTTATAACATTAACCAAATATGGAAAAATATGCGTCTACAATGATTAACAGGAGTACCTACAGGCTGGGTGGAATGTGGAGCATGGAACAGGTAAGAATAAAAACACTAACAAAACAGAAACAGATCCACGGCATCTGATGAAACTGATGTAATAAAAACAATAGTGAGGATGAGTGATCCTGGACTATATTTCATTCATTGAGCAAAAATTTTTTGAACGAATACGAGTGCAACAAGCAAACTCAGTTTGCTTTGCTTTGCTTTCAGAATAACATAAAAGAACAAAGCAGATGCAAAAGCAGAACTACAGGCGTGTATATCATAGTGTTGAAGATAAAGGGAAGATGCCAACAGTCACAACTGTAATGGGAAGGAGGTATATGAACTCAAGCATCGCATACAGTTATAGACTGAACTTTATCCCTCCTATCCTTAACCACAATGTGACTCTCTTTGGAAACAGGGTCTTTGAAGAGCTAACTGAAGTGAAGTTGCAAATGTGAAGTTGCAAATCCATCACAGCCAGTGTCCTCAGATGAGGAGACACCCCCCTCCCCAAGAACATGTACAGTAAGGTGGTCCTAAAAAGACAAAATGAGGCAGCTCTCCTGTAAGCCAAGGAGAGGCCCCAGGAGAAAGGAAACTTGCCAACATCTTGACCTTGGACTTCAGAAACTCAATGTCATCTACTCTGTGATGTATTGATAATGACAGCCCTACAAAACTTTTACACATATTTTGAAAAAAAGCTATCATGGGCACATTTAATCTATTAATGATGTAAAGTAACACATTTGGATATCCATAGAGTAAGTCCCCTCCCAGCAAGCATCCAAGTTACTGTATTTTGGATGACAGGGCCCCAGGACAGAAATAAACAATTCTGAGTCATAAAACAAAGATTTAAGGTTTCTGGAGAATTAGCTATCGGAGTAAAATATCTACCTCATTCTTGATGAAACCTAAAACTAAGCAAAAATAACAAAAGTCAATTCCTAGAAACTTCAAGTGAAATATTACAAAGCTTCCAACAAACAGCATCATTAGTTAATGATGAAGAGTTTCTGATTTAAGCTCAAGATTTTCATATGCCTAGATGATGCCCAGCTGATGCTCTGGATACCATAATGAGCAATTCAGTGCATGGTCACTACTGTATCTTAATTACTGTCAGAAGTATCTGTGGAGTTTCATGGGTTCACGCATAACTACATGTTCCTTGAATCCTATATTTATATGAAATTCCCACAAACCTTAAATTCTAGTCATTTAAATTCTATTTTGTGTTATTTTAAAATGTAAATGGGGCGATAGTAATAAAATACAATAGATCTATGAGGTTTGAAGTTTTGGATTACTAGCTATAAATTGTGTTTGACCCAGGAAGCAATGTAAAGAAATCTCACTGCCCTAAAACAGTTAAGACTAGATTAAAAGCTTACATAAAAACAAGTTGTTTCCCTAGGTCTTGAAAAGGTCATTTATTTAATATAAGCACTTCAGATTACTAGAATGAATAACTTTTAAAAAATCAATGTAAATATAATCTTAAAACTTACCTTCAGAGCAGCATAAGAACCACATATAATTCCCTGGACATGCCTTTTTGAAAGGAGTAATTTTCATATGGTGCTTAAACACTTTATATCTTAATGCTCAATCATAAACATAAACACAAAACATTTCAGCTTATGGGAGAACATAACAAATACTGAAAACACTTGCTATAAGTTTGTAATAACATAGGTCAAGTTTCTAAACTTTTGACAGGAGTTGGAAATGAATACAGAGTACTAACTGCTATAATTAAAAATCGATAGCAAAATACATTGTAATAATTACAGTATGCAAACTCTAACCACATCAGAAATAGAACCCATTCATTATTAATACCTTGCCAATACAAAGATTCCTTTATAAGAAGCATCATATAATAGCTTAATATTTTTCTTTTTCCTCTGTCATCCAGAATCCTTTGTCAGAGGCACTTAAAAAAAATGCACTGATTTGGTGACGCTATATCACACACACTTAGATGAGATATTTTACTATGCTAACAAAGTATTGTTCATAAAGCAATTTTTATAAATTCAAAAATAGGTTGGTAACATGATTACCTTTAAATCATTGATTTTCATTCACAATATTACTTCATTAATAAACAGCAGTTCCATCTACAAAATATTCTACAGCTTTTTCCTTTTTGAAAAGGAGTAAATAAAAGCAGGTAAGATAATAAAGCTTCTGGTTCAACAACATCAACTTCATTTCACAGCATTGATTAGTAGAGAACATTTTCAATTAAAATGATATACAATTTACAAAAATAGAATGATTAATAATGCAAAACATTGTCCTCCATTATGAAGAATACATAAGTCTGTATATGCATGTGTATGTATATATGTATGTATATATGTATTTCTTGTAAGTTTCACTATTAAATAGCCCTTATTCAAGTACTTTTTTCTGTTATCTCTCAAAATAATCACCTTACTATACTGGTTGCAAATACATAAAAAAATAAAAGGTTAATCTAAGAAAATGCCAAAAGTTTCAGTGTCGTCTGACTTAAACATTAGCTGCTTACTTCAGTGAAAACCTGATTTGAATTCAAAACAGGTTTAGGTGCCATACTAAGTTTAGCAAATACAGATATATTTAAATGTCAAATACTTAGTAAATTCCAATATGCTAACATTATAGCAAAATTAAAGGATTTTATTAATCTATTCATCACCCATCATATACAATCCCCAGACAAAATTCATTTTTTATGACTAAAATAATACACTCATATACAATATACCTGCTTACAAACACATAGGTAGCCATAAATAAAACTTTATTTTTTAATTTCATTTACAAGCTACCAACTATTATGTATCGTACACAGTGCTGAACACTTAAATGGCTGCAGTCATGGAAGGAACCAGACTGAATGGAAAGCTGAGAAAAAGATAAAAGCAAAGTAATACTGAAATAGAAAGGTGGCAAAAATACCATTTTGCCAGTAATGAAAAAAATCAATCAGATTTATAATTATACATCAGTTTTCTGGTTAAAACAAAGTCTGAGCGCCATGCGTTTCTCAGCTTTGTTTGCAGTCTGGCTAAAGTCTGTCTGTATATTCTTTTTTTTTTTTTGCCGTTATAAAATAAAAAAAAAAAGTTAAAAACTATAGCAGCAACAAGCAAACCCTGTGACAGAAGGCAAGGGTTAAGAACTAAAAAAAGTTTATACAGTGTGTTTAGGGAGAGTGTGTGCAGTTTATCTTCCATCAGCAGGAGTTCGACTGAGGGATAACATAATTCGGGCAAATCGCTCACAAAGTTCAAGAGTGGAATATGAAGGTAGCTTCGGCGGCTCCTGGAAACCTTTAATCTCTGTAGAACAATCAAGGAGTTTTGGCAGGAAATCTGTCAGCTTTTCTTGGAGGTTAGCTGCAAGTAAAAGCAATTAGACATAAGTAAAGAAAGACAAAAAAGGAGAAAAACTACCAGAAGAACATTCTCATTACAACTTATTAATTTGGAGAGGTCAATTGACATTTCATTCAAAACAGATAAAATAATTATTATTTTGAAGGAAAAGCTAAAATAGAAATGGCAATGTCAGTGTGTACAACTAAGTTAAATAAGAAAAACTATACTGATGTAACTATATGTATACACACACACACACACACACACACAGGAATAAATTTCTAAATTTATTTATTTATTTCTAAATTCTCGCAATTCTAACATCTCAAGTGTCCACTAACATTCTTTAAATTTACCTTCCATCTCTTGTCCCAAGTAGGAACACCATCGATTTCTCATATCTTCCACAGCAAGTATATCCTTCTCTTCCATTTCATCCACCAGTAACAAGGGTAAAAATGGTACAATAAACTCATTCATGATAATCAGACCATTGTTTACTTCTCGAACCTCTCCAGATTCAAAGAGTTCTGCAGCTTGCTCATTTAATTTCTTAATACAAAGGGAAAACAAAAGTAAGTTTTTTTAAAAACTTTTTAATTAAAATTACCTGTGTTAATACTGAAGACAACATAAGTATGACCACCAACAGAATTGAAACAAATGGCAATCAGGAAAAAAAATCTCAACTTACTCTAACATGTAAAGTCTTTTAGGAAAAAGCTATGCACATAACAAAAATAAAATCAACAAGAGAAGGAAGTGTCATTGCCATACGCAAATATATATACACAGAGACATACATATATAAAAGGTAAAAACCTTAACTTATTATTATTAGTTCACAATATGAAATACAAATGATGTTATTTAAGAAATCTAATCAGGGAAAAAACAGAATTTGCTTTTTAATACAAAAGGTCAGCTGATTAACAAAGTACTCTGGACATTTAGAGATAACCAATACAAAAATACTATCACGAAGATTGCTAAAAAAATTAACTACAGTAGTACTTCAGCATATAGACAGTGGAAATAAATAAGAATAAACTATCAATGACTAAGTGAATAAAAATGATAATGTACAAGAATGAATCCTCCAATGACATACATATCAAATGTCAAAAAAACTATTATTCTTCAGGAATAACAATAATAATTCCTCAATTGCTATGTGGCCTCTCCTCTTCTACCAAAAATGGGAGTGGTAGCAAAATGAAGAAATAAAAATTACTATAATTTTGATTTCATTTTAAGAACATTTTTTAGTTTCTTACCAGTGATAGTTAGGACCCACACAAAAGGGGTATGAGTTGAATATATGCGCTCATCTGAAGGAAGAGAGGCAGATTCACCATGACTCTTAGGCAATCAGAGCTTATAAAGTCCCTAATCTACATATGGGCAGGGAGCATTTGCCTAGTGTAAGACTAAATGATATAGTAATGTGCATTAGACTTACTAGTAAACATTCTCTTCTATAATGTGATAACAACTCTTCATCATGTCCTCTGTATGGGCCTTTGGACAAGAGTTCTTTGTTATTCTGATAAGCACAGATAAGGAACAGCAAGGAATCTATATAACTTAAACATTAAAAGAAACATAAAGCATTAGTATTTCATCTTTATAAGAAAACCAATACATTTATAAAATACTTTAAGTGTAAATATATATATATATATATATAGCAATTATCCAGAACATTACCTCGAAATTATCATGATATATTTGTGTCAAGAATACATTTAAAAAAAATCATATCTGAAATCATGAGATTGTTGTCTTAAACTGGGGAAAAAGTGAGGAACTGATAAAAAAGCAAACCAACTGAGAGTAAAGTCATAATTGATGCATGCGGGCAGTTCCTTCAGTTTTCCTTAGTATTTGTCTTCCTAATCTTCCAAATAAACTCAAAATAAGTTTATTACTTTACTAGTTTAATAACCTGTGGTCACTTTTGCATGGTTTAGTTTATTTGGTGACTACTTAGTTGTGTTCTATTATATGTAGGCACAATCCTGATAATTGAAAAAGCATAAAAGTGGAGGTATCCAAAGGAGAAGGGGGAAGATGAAAGGCAAAAGATTGTTCTTAAATTTAGAAAATGTACTGGTATGCCAGTAACAAAAATACTAACTTAAGTAACTGACAGGATACATTTTTACTGTCTTTAAGCAATGTTTATGTTAAGTCTGGATGTATAAAGTCAAAACTGGGCCTGAAAATTGGAGGGGGAAAATGTCTAAGAGTATTTCAACAGTTTTTAAAAAAATTATCATGCTGACTTATTATTGAAAAATATACCTAGGATTTGTGTAACAGTAAAATACTTACATTTGTGTAACAGAATTAAAAAAGATATTTTAAGGTATTTCCTTTCTGTCTATTTGTTCAATCACATCTTCTCACAGATTATTTCAGAAAAAATAAATATCCTCAAAAGTGCAATATTGTAAAGAAACAGTATTTTAAAATGAGGTTACACTGTCAATCAGTATTACTATTATATAATGTTATGTGCTACAAATCAATTCTATACTCCAAATGCTAAATGTAGAATTTCTTGGGAATAAATATACACATCTGTGACAAATCAATTTATGCACCTAAAACATATTATATATAATAAGTCATTTTATACGCAATTGGAAATTGCTTGATACTTTTTAGAAAACAAACTATGGAATCTTACTTTGCAATATGTTGACACAACTTCAGCTCAAGATTTTTTTTTGCTTTATTTATGGAAAAAAGAAACGATAACAATATTATTGTTTTATGCCACTAAGTTGAGGTAGTAGGCTGACACGTCTTTCTTTTTTAACTTTTAAGTTTACTGTGTTAAGTCTCCCCTGATCAATTCATATTTGGTTTTTTTGAAAGCTCAGTTATCTCTCTGAGAAAGCACTAAAACTATAACCTGATTATAATTCTACTTAGGTGCATAAAGTTTTCCATATTTTGTCCATCTTTAAAGTGTTACAATTATATTTTTAAATATATCAAAGTAACTTTTAGCAGTTCAGTGGCCACATTCTTATTTAAAATAAAACTGTGTTGTCTGGTAAACTATATCCATCTACATGTATTCAACTTACACAATTATAAAATTATGGTTCCTAAAAATCGTAATTAAATACCATAATTCATTATTCACATTTCACAATGGCCCATTAATATGCAATGTATGACTTTGAAAGTGTTAATTTTTGTTAAAAACACATTTGACCACATCTTTGGCAACACTTGTCTGTAGGAGTAACTGCTGTATTTAAAATGATAAAATCAACATCTTATTATATTTCATAAGTGATATTTGCCATTACTAAGTTTCACATCAATTCACTTCCTATGCTAAAGACTGAGTTCCCAAACAAGTCTCAGATTGATGAGAATTATGAAATTTAAACAGACTTGCAATGTCTATCTTAAAGTCAACAAACACTAATAAAAAAGTAGCATAGAAGCTATTTAGACAGCTAGAAAGTTAACAATTCTTCTCAATTCTTTTTGAGATAAATAATGCATTTTGTATTTATATATTCAGTAAATTATATAAGAATACAAGGTCTTTATTTTAATTTTACTTAGTTGTGTGACCTTCACAAAGTTACTACATTTCTTTGAAGCCTAGGGTGTTTTTCTTAAATACTATTGAATCTATAATCATATTAATATTTTTCTAGTACCAGTAAAAATCTCAGAAATCTTAAAGTGAATTTGAATTTACTATTAAAGAAAGAAACCTCCTCCAAAATAACTTACAATACAGATAGTTGGTCAACAGCTTTCTATTTCAATGACCTAAATAGTTCACCTTACAAATTATTTAATGACTAGAAAGCTAATAATTTGTATCTAAATATTATATTTTTCAGAAATATAAAATAAATCAAATGAATCAATAAATAAAACGTATAAATGACAGTACTGTGCATACAAAACAAAACTGTCATACAAATTTCCTGAGTGAGATGGTCACATCTGTGCAGGGCAATACAGTACAGCCACTGTCACATGTGTCTAGTATAAATACTATGAATGTGACTAGTATGACTGAAAAACTGAATATTAGCGCGATTTTTCATTTAAAGATACATATGAATAGTAGTTACTATGTTGGAAAACTTGGCTTTAACAATAGAAAGGGAAAGGAAGAATTCAATATTCCTTTCACTGGGCTTCACGATGACAAAGTATGTAAATTACAGCATTTTCTGGAAAAAAATCACTATCTAAGTAATTTAATGCTAAAGAATATTAATAAACATGTTGATAAATGAGTAATTATGCACTAATGAATAAAATATAATGGTAAATGAGTCAATATTCATTTGCTTTTAATAATAACAGCATCATAGTTGGAAACTCAGTGGTCATTGTTTTATGGCAACTATATGTTTTTACAGTTCAGAAAGAGATAAATTGGAAACACTGTCTCTGAGATGAGAATTTAGACCCAGAATATGAAAAAGGCTGGTACCTAAGGGTAGACATATGTTACAGAATACAAGGAATTTCATGTGCTATGCTACTAGTTTAACTGGTCCTCAGCAAACTTCTATATTTCAATTAATTTAACTATATCCTAGCTTTCACTGTAGTTTTTAAGAGTTGATTCTTAAATAGAAACACTAGTATCAACTCCATAGAACTCATTTAAATAGGAAGATACATTGTATATGGGGTCTACAAAAAGTCATTATTAACTTCATAATTTCTCTGTAAATCTGACACTGCTTTAAGATATATGATAAATATAAAATAGAGATGAGGGCATAGCTGGACAGAATTTAGCACAAATATTAAGCTTTTTTGTGTGTTCACACTGCCTTACCTTTCCCGCTGAAAATTTTCTAACCCAATTATGAGATACATGGTTGTTTCCCTGAATTTCCTATAATCCTGATGCCAATCCTATATTGGTCAAAGAAAATTAAAAGAATAGAGAGTCAGATATTAAAACTACAATGAAAATTGTTCATATAAGATAATTATTTGCATTAGTAGAAGCAGAGTTCAATATTAAGATGAACTAAACTTAATTTTAATTTTACTACCTGACACACAAAAGACTGTATTATAGTTAATGTAAAAATTACTGGACACTGATGAGTAATTAAGCAAATATCTTACTAAGAAATAAAAAGTACAAAGCTATAAAAACCAGAGTATATCTTGAAAACTGTTCAGGATAAAAGCATATTATTAAAATATTATAGACCTACATTACACTGAATGTGAGGGATAAAGTTACACCTCTAATATGAATCATAGCTTGGACAGCTATTTCATGCAAAATTTTAAGGAATTAAAAGAAAATGAAAAACATTATGCATAACTGCTTCATTAAAACCTGTATGTTTTGTAAATTTGTATTATATTTTATTTTAAATATGAAAGTTGAATAGGCTACTGCTGAGATATGGTGAAAAATTTCTATTTCACTGTCCCTTTCTCCATAAAATCCAGTTAATAGGGCATAGAATGGGACGGAACAATTCAAAACTGATTTCTATACCTCTAGAAAACAAAATGAGCAATCTTTCTTAATTTAATGGAAACTGATTTTCAAGGAAAACCTTAACTAAAATTCAATGTAGGCTTAATCTAAAGAAATACTGATGGAAAAACGTTAAGCTTGTATGCACACATTATTACAAGTAAAGTAGGTAATATAGCACATTTATTGGCTAATTATGTTTCCTTTAATATCAACCACTGCAATTTTCTTATTTTGAGGTTTTACATATAATTTTCAAATTATTAGTAGACTTCAACAGTAAAGGTAAATTTTGTCTGCAAGTACAAATGTTAGTTTTTCTGGAAAAATTCTTTGATTGCCTCTGGAATTGCTTTCTCAGCTATGTGTAAACTTTCTCTGTGAAAGATTAGACGGTAAATGTTTTAGGGTTTTCAGATTATGAGTCAACACTGCAATGATAGTGTGAAAGCACCTACACTCCGTAAAGAAAGGGCTTGTGGTCCAATAAAACTGTCGAATTAACAGATGATGAGCTGCATTATGTCTTTCAGATTTCATCTGTAGAGGTGAAAGTATGCTGATGCATGATTAGAGCAAGACAAAGTTACAGGGATATAGAGAATCCAAAAAATGTCATGCCAAAAACTAAGATTTAATGGCACAGCAGTTAGAAATGTGAGAAATTTTCAAAATAAAAAATGCTGCACCCAATCTAACAAAGCAACTTTGTGGAGGGATTAGAATATCACAAATAAAAATAAACTTCCATGTAACTCAAATCTTGGGGACACAGGTAGATTTAGCAACAAATTTATTTGCCAAACGTAGCATTTATCATGTTCATTTGTTTGCTGTGTTTTGGGTATTCTATTCTGCACTGTTGTAATTTATCTAGTATTTTTAACTAATACTATTATAAACATAATGGTTAAGACAGTGTTTCTTAATTTCTAGTTGTCTAATGAAATCTTCATTAAAGTTTGCAAGTGGAACCAGACGGCAATCAAATATATTCATGAAAGCAATTAAGATTTAGAAGTAAAAAAAGGCAGTGTATAAAGTTAAATTTAAATTTGAAGACATGCTAGATTAAGTCTAGCTATTAAATAAACACTTTAGAACTTAAGTTAAAAAATTTACATACAAAAATTAGTGCAAGCAATGTACAAGTGCTTTATGTGTTTTCTCTCACAAGCACAACCATTTTCAATAGTGGTAAATGAATATGGAATACAACGATTAAAACAAACTTCTAACTCCCTCTCCAAAAGAATCGATTGAGCAAAGAAAAAACACAGTATGGCTTCAGTATAGAAAACCACTTAAGAGTTCAGATTCACATGCTGAAACGCTGGAGGTCTGTACTCTGCAGGATTCCAACATCAACTTCTCAAAAGGTACCTTACCTCATATTCTTCCAAATTTACTTCTTCAGGTTTTATCATTTCTAGTTTGGCTTGAGCAACCTTCATTATGTTGTGACACCTTCAAATAAAAGAAATGTATTTCCAAATCAAAGGCAAAATTCATAAGAACTGAAAAATGTGACACACAAAAGTAAACTACCCAACACATAAAAATGAAATGCAACTGCATTGAGCAATGCTCTTTTGAGGAAGCAATTTCAAATACTCTAAGTGAAAAATGTGTCTTTTGGACCAAAGTTGCACTGATACAAAATAAAGAAGTATCACTAGTTCTAACTCAGATGTTATATTTACATTTGGCTTTTAAATTACATTTGTTAATAAAGACTACATAGAACTACAAATAAAGCGTGTATTTAAAATATGTATCTATTTTAGCTCAAGAGACAGTGAAGCTTATTTTACCCCAAACAATATTTATTTAAAAAAAATGGCATCCAAAATATGCCTACCAATTTAGATAAGGATAAAACACTGAAATGATCAGCATCGTTGATAATTTCCCACAATATATTTTTAACTTCCCTACCCATCTTACCATCTTTCAAGCACAATGAAAATGGGTTATGAAAACAAATTGACTACTTGCAATCCCAGGACAAATAATCATAAAAGATTATAACATCAATGTGATTTCTTCATAAATATCTTCCCAAACTCAGTAGCCTATGTATAATGGCACACCACTAACAACCCAGATGAGGATTATGATTTAATTAATCTTATATCTGAGCTATTGCAGTATTGTAGTGATATAACAAAAGAAGTGATGCTCATACTATTGACAATGAAAATAGAAATAACCAACATTCATCAAGTACTATGTACCAGACGTTGCTCAAAACCATTTATTTGTATTACTTCACTTGACTCTAAATTTCACAGTAATCACAGTCTTAATTCTTTTTCCCTCAAAATTTTTGAAGATACTTTGGGTTGTCACCAAAGGGGTGGTGGGGGGAAAAAGGGGGTAGAATTGCAAATGGTATTTAGCAGGTAGAGACCAGAAACAGCTAAATATTGTTAAATTACAGGACAGAGAATTATCTGAACCAACATATCCATAATGAAGAGGTGGAGAAATTATTTTTTAAAAATATTAAGTACCAAAAGGTGGTATTATATCACACTTTTCTGTGTATCCTTTTATTGCTTAGGTCAATACCTTGATTCATAACTGAAATGTACTAAAACCAACCTAAATCTAAATCTAATTTTTTACTGGAAAACTTTTAAAGAGAATGACTTTAAAACTACAGAGAAATTACAAAGCAGTTATTCAAATTATGTGAAATCTAATTCTGTTTTACTTCAGTGGGCTGTGGTTGGGAGGTGGTGTGTGTGGTGGTGTGTGTGTGTGTGTGTTAAATGCATTCTCAAATTGCAGTGGGAAAGTATAAAAGACAAGGACACATTTGGACATAGGAATATTTCAGATTTTAAAATTACCTTTCATCAAAACTCAAATTTCTATCTCCAAATTGTTCAAGCAATGTTTTTTCAATGATTTTCTTTGGAGCTTGGTTCTGGATAAAGTAGACCACTACATGATGTAAACGATAATCTGTTTCTGGTGGGGTATCTTCTTGAGCCAATTTTACCAGCCTTGAATACTCCAACTTAATTGCCTAGAAAATGAAAAAAAAAAGGCCAATGTTGGTTAATTAGAACAATTAAAATTCATCAATAGTATAAATGATTATTTTCACATTCAAATATACTTTTTTTTTCTGTTAAAGTATTAAAAGTGAGATAGTGCATGTAAAAATTTGGTCCTAAGTGCCATAGTTAAATGAATTTTCTACAACACTGACCAAATGTCTCTACTTTATCCTTTCACTATGTACATGTTCTGTTTTGGCACTAGAAGTAGAAAAATAAGTAACACACCTAAGCTTACTATGTGAGCAAGCATCAAAAGACCCAGACAATAAAGATCTCCTATCCTATGCTTTCTAAGGCCTGTTTGATATATTTCTCTAATATATAAATTCTACAACTAAAATATAGCTCCCTCGGATGCTCATATCTGAAAGAAAACGGCTGGCTCATGAATATATAATATCACTACAATTAACTTTCAGCTTGAAGGATGAAAAACCAAGCTCCCTGTGATTGCAGCTATCACAGAATGATTGTTGCTTCACTGTTTGAATTTTATTAGTATAAGAGTTATTAATGAAAACCTACTGCTGCTTGAGCCTCCTTTTTCTTTTATAACTTGATACACCTCAGAAATTACTAGTAATTTGTAGAAGTAACTTTTCAAGTACAAAAAAAAACCACATTTCACCACTTTAATTTCATTATTTTATTAGTGAATTTCCCTCTTATCAAGTTTCCAAACTTTTAAAATATACTGCAATCATACCGATTTCTTCAAATTTCAACAGATAATCCATGATGGTATATTTAACAGAATTTTATATAATCTATTATGAGTTAAGTTCATAATGCTGAATTGTTAAATGTGCTTCACACATAGAATCTTGTTCTAGAATTATGTTTGCCCTTTCCACAATTACTGGCTGCCTATCAACATTAAGTATTTATGTTGATGATCAGAGACACTGGAGTGCAGATACTTCACATTTATACAAAAGCAAATTTGACACTTGCTATTAGGTGATGGGATTGTTTTATATTTATTTATCAGACCTTTAATGAGTTTTACTAACGAGTAACAACATTACCTAGTCAGCCTTATTTCCTATTTCTCAACAAACCTTCTTTCACCTTAATTTTACCTTATCTCCCCAAAAACACACACTTGCCTTTGTTTCTGAAGCTCTCTACAAATATGATGTCCATTTTTGTTCATTACCCATGTCTCTTTAGATGATTCCTTTAATGGGACTAATTTAACTCTCTCCATTATCGTCAGATCTGAAGATTCAAATGGTTTTTACCGAGATTGTTTTCTAATTTTACAAATCATATTAAAAAATCATATATCTGTAACATCTTGCAGACTTTATTTTGATAAAACTACATTATATAAGATACCAAATACACAAGCATGAAAGGAGAGTCTCTTGACTCCCCCTGATCAAAATGATAATAAGCCAAAATAAGGAGTAAAATGATACATCAATTAGGTGAAGATTGAAAAGCTATTTTTTCCAAAAAGTTGGATGAAATACCAAATGTTGAAAACCCTCAATACCAGAAATTAAAGTAATACCAACAATTTAAAAATTTATCAAAGATTATTATCTTTACATTCTAAGGATTAAGAACAGTGCTGTCAACATCTTAAGTAGATGCTTTTTAAAAAATCTCAATTCCAAAAACAGTTTTAAAAAAACCTCTAAAGGAAATATTTTAATTCACTAGGGGATTTATAAAAAAAAAAAATCAAGTATTACCCATCATACTTAACAACAAAATGAAAGAGGAAAAACCCTATTAAACTCATGGACTAGATAAAGGAGTTTACTATCATTTTTATAACTTCATTCTGAAAAGTCTGTTAAATGACAAAATTGAAATAGTGTAATAGAAACTGCTCCAAAAAGATTGGCAGATAATGTATTGAAATAATCAAGAACATCAATTGAAACATTATTAGAAAATATAAACCGTACATAGCTGGATGCAATGTAAAAAGAACAGCTTTCCAACTATTTTCCCTACCAACAACTTGGCATATAAAGTATGAGTGACTCAACTGATAAAAATACACCATCTACATATAGCTAGAAATAAATTAAACAAGATGTGTATAAGAACATCATGAAATAGAACGTTAAATCTTACTAAAGGGCATAAAGGCCAAATTAGAGAGAGGTGAGAGTTAACAAAAAATTACATTGGTTTCTGTCCCTGGTTCCTAGCACCGAAGTCCTGAAATGCTGTTAATTCCCTGGTTCCTAGAACAAAATTCTGTTTGAGGCAACTATGGGTGACTGTGGGTGGGTCCATGGGTGAGGTCTAGTCACTGGAGACACTGAGGGAAGATTATAAATTGGGAGTTTTCAGCCCGTTTCTCGAGATAGGGAAAGGGCTGGAAATGGAGTTAATGATGGGTCATGACCACATATTGAAGTGTCCTTAAATATCACATGTGAGACAGATGTGTCTCACATGTGTCTCTCACAGACACATGTGAGAGCCCAGTTAGGAAAACATCCCTGCTGGTAGCAGCAATACCATGACCATGTAAGTTCACAGGTACTCTGAGACAATAATCCCATCAGCCTTTGTGGCAGCTAGAGCATCTTTAGTCTGTCATGCTGCAAAGATATTATCATTTCCCAGGTCTGACATAACAAGAAACTGGAACACCCTGCTCTAAAAAAGTGTTTAAAATACACTTTGATATGTTCAAAATGAGAAAAAATCTTCAAAACTTGACATGAATCAACCATATATTTTTATAGAAAAAAAAAAAACTACAGAAAAATGAAACAGAAGCTAAGTGTGAAGTAAGAACTGAAAAATCTGGGGGAAAATGCTTAGATTCTATGTTGTGGTGTCTGTATACTTTACAAGTTTAAACATTTTCTCTGAGTAGCCCTCTAGATAACTCTAGAAATAGTCTCTAAGAAGGACTTCTCTTTGTATCATATGTTCTAAGAACTCAAACTGCTCCTTCTCTACTGAACACAGAATTCTAATTAGAGTTTGCTTCCCCACTAGAAGATAAGCTTCATTAAGGTAGAAACTTTATCAATTCTCTACCTACAACCACTGGATTTAGGATAGTATCTTCTTTACCCACCAGATAAATTTAATTTTTTTACATCAAGAATAAATGCAAATATATATATGTATATATATGTATATGTGTATATATATATAGCACAGACATATCATAAAATACTATAATGAGAACAAACAACTACAACTATTATTAACAACGTGGATGAAGAGTCAAACATTTTCTGATTAAAGAGCAGCAAGACAAATAAGGACCTGCAGCAGATTTCAGGCACAGAAAGCTTAGCAAGAAAAGATATTTGTTTCAGGAGTCCAAATGATATCAACACATGGGAGAGAGGGTGTAGTACAAAAAGGAAAAGTATACAAAAAGGAAAAGCAAAGGCAGCCTCTGGATTCATGGTGTTCCACCTCATGACCTGTTGAGTTCACATGAGTGTGTTCACCATGAAAAGTCAGCGAGCTACACTTTCAGGAAGTAGGTGCCTTTCAGCATGTTTTCCATGGCAGTAATGCTTTTTTATCTTTTGGATAAACCAAACAACTCTCTCTTTAAGCCACTGTTATCTGGAGTTCTGTTTACAATGGAACTAATCTAACAAAGCCAGCTTGAGAGAAGTGAGTCTAGGTGCCTCTGAACTCTTGCATTTTTTTTATAGGGGATGACTCGTGCATGGCAAGGCCGTGGTTCAAAGGGCAGCTCTGATGATTTGGTTTAGTAACATCTCCTAATTCAGAGACTAAACCTTAGTAAATCTAGATAGAAGCTATTCTGCAACTTATCTTTTAATCAGTAAAAAAGGAAACATGTTCATCACATGGCTTTTCCAAACAAGTATTTGCAGTATTTAAAAAATTGTGGTAATGCCTAAGGAAATTCAAACTCACAAACAAGAATAGAGATTAAAAAAAACAAACAAAAAAAAAAAAAAAAAAAAAAAAAAAAAAAAAAAAAAAAAAAAAAAAAAAAAAAAAAAAAAAAAAACAAAAAAAAACTTATAATAAAAAAGCTAATGAAAAAAAAACCCAATAAAATATTTTTGTTAATGTTAAAGAGGAAAAAAATACTAAAAACTTTTCCCTCAATTTATAGTAAATAAGTATTACATGGGAAAATAGGAAAAGATATACCATTTATCTAATTTTTACAAAAAAATGAAAGACTGAAATAGCCATCTTACATACTATGCTATGTCAATATTTTGAAAAAAAATAAGACATTAAAATCATTTCACAAAAAAAGAAAAGATTTTAACAGAAGCATGAATATATAGGAACCAAAAATTTGCCAAAAGAGCTATGTCCCTAAAAGGGGCTAGGCCTATTTTTTTTTTTTTAAACATAGAAAGAAAACATAGAAAATTTATAGTATTTTGGGTTGATGAAGAAATAAGACCACAAGATCCCAAAAGGTGGAGATTTGAAAGTATATATTTTTAAAACTTCATTATGAAAAAGGTATTAAAACTAATGCAAACAGAAATGGCAAACTGGAAAAAAATATAGGACATATTTTCATAAAGAGGGTAATTTAAACTAAATGAGCACATCTATGACCAAAAAAATTAAATATAGATAAAAAGGTAATTTTAAGAATGTCTACAATGTATTTCTGATAAGTCACAAAACAATACAACAAAAATTTTCAGATGAGTAAGAAAGTCTCTATGTAGGCATGTTTGTCTAAATAAAAGTAAAATATTGAAAAGACAATGCAAATGTTGAAAGTGGATGAGATGTCATCGAGTTTGTCTCTATGTTGCTAAATGATCGGAATTTGTATATTACCTTTGTTACAAAGGGATACAATCTGTTATGTAATGCATTTAAAAATATTATAAGCTATATTCAGATGCTATTTATCTATGCCAACATATACTAATTACAAATAGCTGAGGATGTTTACATAAGATTACACACACACACTCCCACACACACTCCTCAATTATGGATGTGTGAAAATGTACATAGAACAGATTTGATTCTTCATCAAAAGTAGAGAGTAAACAAAAAAAAAGGAGAAATACATGAGATATGGAAAATATTTAAAGTTGCAAAGAGAATTCTCAGGGTAATAAGGAAAGGAGTTTTCAAAATAGTAGCTATATGACAAGAATGTAAGAAAACCAATGCAGATGAAGGTAGAGTATAAAGATCAAGAACAGATTTCCCCAAGATGATGAAATGGACAAAGAACAGAGTAAGAGTTGATTTAGAGAACTATTGGAGCATTTAAAAAAGAATCAGTGATACTCATAGAAAACTAAGCAAATCAAAAAATAATATAAAGAAAAGTTGAGAGAACAAAAGTACAAGTAATAATATTTGTAACTTGGCTCTACTAAGCAGTATACAAAGAATACAAAGAAATTTCTGGTTTAACAAAAATAAGTAAATTCTGTGTGTGTGAAGAAACAAGGTATATTATTCACAATATTGAGTAGGAAAAAAAGGTAAAGTGCAAACTATGAATCATAAGATATCAGCACTCTACGATAAGAACTTAATGCCAAAAGGATCAAATAAAGTAACTGAAAGCTGTAATGCGGGAAGAGAAGGTGTGATGACTTTTTGTAGTATGTAGAACTAGTTGGCTCTTTACATTACATTCAGGTGTTAATTTAAGTGAGATTTCCTATTGAACAAAAATATACCCAATTTCACAAAAAAAAATAATGGTACGGAAGCTATAATTAACTTTCTATAAGAAATATATGAAAATTTTAGAAGATCCAGACTCAGTGATTTTTAAGAAAATGCAGATGTCCTATGAACAAGAATGAATTTTAAAACATAAAAGCTGTCTTTTCTTTTCCTTCTGACAGGAATAGTTTTCCACATCTCTATGAACTCTTAACAGGGTTGTCAACTGACCCTGGGGCCAGTTTGCTGGAACTGTTAGTTGTAAGCACTTCCCATCCTGTATTCAGCAGATCCCTCAGCACTGAGCAGATGGAAGAGTTGTTCACTCATATTCCAAGAAGCTCAAAAATGTATATTGATTCCAGTGCACAAATGTTTATACCATATACTAAAGGAAAACTGAAAACAAATGCTTTGGTAGTAGACCTCAATAAAGCTATTTTGAAAAGCAGTATCACAGAAGAGTAAACAAGTCATAAAAAACTGTAGCTATTCTAAATAAAATAGTAAAATATACTCAGTGCTTTTGACTTCAAAATATGCAAAATTAAATAACAACAATGAAAACACTACAGAGATCTTCTATTAGAGGGAAAATAATCTGGTCATAGGATAATGTCATCAACCTGTGGTCTTGTGTCCTCAAATGATGAGGATATCTGAAATTAATCACAGGGAAAAACTAAGAGAAGGTAAAACATTAAAATATAATAAAGGAAAAAAATAATTTGAGCGACAAATAATAGCATTTGAGATCAATTTACTATCAAAGGAAAAAATTATGCAACACTGATTCCTAACCAATAAAGAAATAATGAACTATTACTATCATCAGGCACTCACGTCCTATCTTTGCTCATCAATATTCTTTATTTCTTTCAAATTAAAATACAATTCTAATTTCTGCTAACAAATCAGAAGTGTACTATTAAGTCAACTCAGGTAAAATTCTGTTTCTGCTGAATTATCTTAACTAAAAGGAAAAAAAAAATCAGGTTTGAAATTCTCAGAACATCATGTGGCCAGGGTTAAAACAGGAAAAGAGAAATTATATAGGACACCAAATTTAATTCAACTTAAAATTTTTAAATTTAAAAAATAAAAAGAAAATGTTCATTGTACCTTAAAGAACCCTGCTTCAGGGCCACACCTGTCATACACATTCCTGGATTTACCTATTGCCATGATAATACCTTGCATGTTCGGCGTCATCATGATCTGCCACAAGGGATTTAAAGTAAGAATTTTTGACAGATTAATATTAAAATCTAAAAAAAAATTAAAAGACCAAAATAATTTCTTTACATGCAAGCTTATAAAGTCCTTTTTCACTATTGTTAAATCAAACATTGCACATTTTACAGCAAATGTGATCCAAGATGCATGAAATATTTTAAAATTATCCACACAGGGCCACAGCCACCCAAAACAGTGCCTTTGTACATAGCTGCAAAAAGGCATCACCTCTGAAGTGAGAAAAAGGGTACCTACACCCCTTTCTAAGGGAACAAAAGTTGTGCTGCTTTAAGAAAAACCATTTAGAAAAAGACACTTTATTTAAAAGTGTGCTTCTTCTCTAAGACTTTGGGAGCTCAGTAAAAACTCAGTTTCAGCTCCTCTTCTCTCTGCTGGCTGGACACACCTGCACGGAAGTACAACCTAACCACCCAGAAGCAGCAGCCCTGTCTGTATTCATACGGCTTATTTTCAGAAGTTCCAAGGCACATGCACTGTTAAACTGTCATTCCAACAAATAAACACCACTCTGCCAATGGCATAAGCACTTCCATTGTGTTAACTGAACTCAACCTAAATAATTAATGCTTTTATTAAAAGCATGCAGTTTCCAAAATTTTGATGCACCAACACAGTAATAAAATAGATAATTGGCCAAAATTAACATTATAAAATACTTAAGTGATCCTTTAGTTTTAGAATAGCTTATGATTCTTAATAGTTTACATTTTTAAATATCTGCAAATGAAATAATTGAGGACTTTTTACAACCACAAATATGATCTAAGATGCATGAAATATTTCAATATACACTGTTAAAAAGTTAGATTTTTATTAACTAAAATCTTTGAATCACTGAGACTATAACCCTCAGTATTTATATTAGACATGAAGAGTTGCAATATATATCTAATACTGCCTGTTTCTGAAATCCTCTGATCAATTGCTATCTCATAAACCAGTTTCTTAATCTCTTTGGGGTCCATGCATTTTTTTACGATGTGATGATTAACACTCACATAATGGTTTAATTATAATCATGGACTATGTATGAAGAAAAATGATTTGGAAATTATCTAATATGCATTAACAGACATCCAATGGATAATAAATATTTATCCATGCCAATAAAAACATGCAAATGACAGAACCCAAGGTTCTTTTCCATTGTTAATATTCAGGAACAGTTTCATAGGCCTGTCCTCAAATATAAAAAAGATCAACTTTAAGAATCTTAAGGAGAAAAGTGGAACAAGCAAGGGTGGGGTGGGAGGTAGATCTGACAGAACCAAAACAACAAGCATTTTCATGTAGATTCTCTAGAACCCATCTTATGGAAAGCAAAAATGCCTCAATTTTTTATGAGTATTAACAGCAAAGAGTATTCTAACAGTAAAGAGTAAAAATAAATAAGATGGAGGTGTCACAGTATTATAAAACACTGGTAGGCATTCAGTTGATAAATCACAAGTACTGGCAAATCATTTGTTCATAGTCACACACAGACTTGAGATGTAAAAACATCAACAATCTATTCACAACCATGCTCTGGTTCTGCTGGTATGACATAGTGAATGAAGTATTATAAAAAGCAAAAAACAGAAGAAGGAAAGAAAACCTGTATTTTAAATACTCAAAAGTTTTACTATTTAAATAAATCTTAGAATCTATTGACCCCAGAATAAACCGAATCTATGCCTGTATAAAAGAAATTAACTCCATAAACACAAAATTATTTTGTTAAATTTGATGGGCATTCTATTTAAATTTACATTTGAAATTTAAAGTCCTATTAGCAATTAGTAGTGTAATTTTAGATTAAGGGTGACAAAGCTGTAAGTTACCCAAAACAGACAAAGGTGTGAGGGTGCATACATGCCCAAGGTACTCGCTTTAAATAGCAAAATATTAGTAGGAACAGAGCAGAGGGCTATAATAAAGGTACCTCGTCATCATAACCCCCCTCCTTTGACTCAGTCATAAATTTCCCTACATGAGGAATCGCCACCTCTACAACTTCCTGGTTACAAGGTGGTAGGCTCGTGGTATTTTCCGGTTTCTGCAGAAGAAAATCATTAGTATGAACATTAGGAAAGAAAATAACAGAAGCATTAACTTTAAGTGTATATACTTGAGTCTAAAAAATATCTACCTGCATGTGCTAAGCCAAGAAATGAAATCAACTAAATCTGAACATGAAAAGCAAATGCATACATTAACAAAGGAAAAATATAAGATTAAACTTCCCTTTTACAGCTCACACTTAAATTTTCAGTATTTTTCCTCCCACAAAGCATTTTGGGATTCAAACTTTAAATGGGACAAATATTGGTGCTCTATTTCTGTTACATTTTTTAAGCAGACCCTCCTGCCCTTAAAAAATTGCAGTGAGTCTATGGAACCTTGAGATCTTCATCAAAATAAGGGCTAAATCTGTCTAAACCCAGAATTTTTACATTTTCTTTCCTATTTTTCAACTTGCTTTCCTTTCTAGTAACTAACTAGAGAGATACTTATCCATACTCCATTATGTTTATATCATTCTCCATAGTTAAAAGAACATAGAAAAATGTATTTGAATGTTCAATGGTCTTGTTTTTGGAAAAGCTGCTAGAAAGTGATACCCACTTTTGACAATTCAAGTTTCCATTTTTTTTTCTTAACAGAGATCTACAATTTTCATCAAACCGCTAACAGAGTACAAGCAAGTAAGAAATTCAGAAAAGTCCATTAATTCAAAGTACTATTCATATTTCACAAGAACCTTATTTTACTGAATAGATTCATAACTGGCATATTTACTAATTAACTATTTACAAACGTCAAAAGTATTTAAGGTGCACAAAGGCAGTTTGCTTAAGTAATTAGGTTTGCACCATATAAGTTTTGACATATAATAAACAGAAACTTCTAAAGAGAATTCAAGTGGTTTTATTTCAGTTTGAAATACAGGTAAATTTTAATGACATGAAAATTTTCTGACATTCCAGAAATAAAAGTGCAAAAAGGGCTTAATTAAACAATAAAGGTAACTGCAAGCCTGGGATTGCTACTTTAGAAAGACTATTTTTATTAACCATAACATTTTTTAAAAGATTCTGAGTTCTTACCTTTTCAGTAGGAAATAATTAAAACATAACACTGCTATTCATGAGAGATAAAATTCACTAATCCAACTCTGGTACCATGATGTTTATAGATAACAAGTACTATAAACAATATTATAGTATCATTATGCTGCTTTAAATAGCTAATATTGAATATAAACAGTTTATTACCTAAATAAAACCTAGTTAACTACCCTTATTAAAAATTGTTTATGGCAAAATTAGGGTTTTTATCTTGTTTAAGATTTATTGTTATAAATTCAAACTGCTTAAGCAAACTGCTTTCAAGCACTAAGTATTTTTTAATTTCTGAAAAGATAATTAGTAAACAAAACCATCATATATATACTGTAAAGATATCCTTAGCACATGACATTTAACTAAGGATTTTTGATCCTTCTAGTATGTAACAAAAGACTAATTTTGCTTAGTCTCCCATGCAAATGAATGAAATATAAGCAGATAAATTAAAGACTTTTCTGAATTTTGCGGAAAATTTCTCACAAGTAAACTAATCCAAAACAGCAGTAACTTAATAAATAAAACTATAAATTTAAGGAAAGTAGCAATTGGTAAAGTGTACTACTTAGAATTCTGATCTGAAAAAGTATGTTCTTTGACCAAAAAAAGAACAAAAAACAAAAAACTGCACTTAGGAAAAATTAATTTTTTTCAATCTTTCCAGTTATAATACAAGAGTTAACAGCAAAATACTGAAAGGTAATATATAAAATTATATATATATAATTTGAAAGGGGGAAAAATCTTGATTGCATGCAATAATTCCATAGCATTTATCTATCACCTTTAGATATAAAGTACTGAAGTACTATAATATAATTTTTATATAAAAATCTCTTCTACTACATCAGGGTCTTTATAAACATTTCACAACTGCTAAACTCACAAGGAAATCAATATAAGATACCAAGTTACCAAATTATAAAAATTATTAAAAACAAGGGTTTTATCAATTGTCTGGAAGTCATTAAATACCTGATTTTTTTTAAAAAGACAATCTCACAATTGGGTACAGAGTTCTATATAGCTATAGTCCCTTCCTCCCTTTGTATGTTCATTCTTTTCAACTCAATACTTCAAGTATAGGGAATCTATTCTAAAGAAATTACCTGAACCACATAAAAAGTTTCATTTCTACCAACCTAAATATGATAATGTAAAAATAGATATACAATGTGGGACTGGGTAAGGAAATGAGAGTTTAGTAACTAAATGGAATAATAACCTGTGGTTTTTTACATAGGGAAATGCTTATACTCTTAAGTGATTAAAAGAAAAGATAAAATGAAATTTTCAACTACAAAAATAAAACCCAAGTCTGTACATAAAAATAAGAGTATATACCACTAAACTGTGTAGAGAAAATAAGCATGAATCTTTCTTGGAGTCTATTTTTCTGTACTTTCAAATATTTAAAATTAAGGATATTCTTCTAAAAAGCATGCTGGCTAAACATTTAGAGTAACTCTATAATTTCTGTAACTGTAAGTTTCCCTGGGAATTCATTTTAAACTAAGATCCATTTTATACTAAGATTATAAAATTCATTTTATAGTAAGATTACAAAACTTACCACACTGCATTATTCGGGAAATTATGAGGATTTAAGTAATAGCAGCAAACCAATGGCTACTTGATATCTCTGTATGCCAGGCATTTTAAACAAAAAATGAACTTAATCCCACAATCATCTATATTTTATAGCAAAGAAAACCAAGGTCTAGAAAAATCGAGCATCTAGTTCTAGTTTGCTAGCTAGTAGAAAGGAACACATACTCAAAACATAGGTCTTTCTAATCCCAAAGTCTGATGGCACTTTGTGTCTAGGCAATTTAGTTCATACAGCACACAACTGAATAAGAAATTCCAGTAAGTTTTCTCAACTTAAGTAAACATAAACCTAAGGGACTAACCATTAAAAATCACAGGCTGCTTTAGACAGCCATGAAAACGTAGTTCGAAAATGGGCCAGTGCTCATGCTGTCCAGAAGACAAGCAAAACTGAAAAATATTTGTACTAGTCTATTCCATTCTCTCAGTGTTCCCCTCCTACCACAAGTAAACGTTAAAGCAGCAGGTTCCTACCTTTGAAGATGATATCTACATTAATTACCTAAGCCACCACAATTTTAAGTGCTGAGTTCTACAAACGTAAACCATACACAAGTCATTTTTTTCTTAAAAAACAATGGATTCTCTACTAAGTATTGACTTTGGTTTTCTAATTCTGGCTAGACAGATGACACACACTACAAATTAAAAATCCTAATTAGCAATGACTCTCAACAAACTTTTTATATCAGACAAAAACTTCAGAAAGCCATGTTCTAGATACAAAACTTCATCCTTGTTTCTACTCCTCTGCCCAGTTTCTGTCCTTAGGCTTTTCTCTTCTGCTGTCCAAAAGAAGCAGAGCATCTAGATCCATTAAAAGAAACATTTTCCAGCAAGTTTGTATAATATAAACATGTTCATTTCAAGTGCCTTCTGTCTTAGGTATAAGCATATTTTGGAACAAGCAAAAACCCCTATATATCTGAATGTGTTTTAATGGAAGTATAGAACCAAAACTTAAACAGGGAATTAAATGAAAGAAGGGTTTGTGAATTTTGTTTCAGTCACTTAAACATATAGCTATCTGAACCCTTTTAACTGACCCTTTTGATTAGCTGAGGCCTGTTATTAAAGATCTCAGTATAGTTAGCAGGTTATTGATGGAATTAAGTCCACTTAAGTACATAGTATTGAAAAATTTTAAGTCCTGTTCAATGAAATATAAATACCAGTAAAGGAATCTTCAAACTGTACAATATAATGAAAACTACATTCAAGCTGCTGTGTTCACTAATAACATAAAAAAAAAAAAAATGAATGACTAAAATTGAATGGTTTTGTAGTACCAAACTCTTGAAATAACACCTCTTCATATTCATTTAAACAGCACAATACTGATGCGGTTAACATACTGTTATAAAAAGACACACCTGAGAACTGAGGATTATAACAACAATAATTTGGGGGGGGCTACGAATGAAATAATGCATGACCCATTTTAAACAATCATTACCCTACTAATAATACTCTAGCTTAGACTACCTTGCATTTTATGGTTAAAAACACTTCACAGAACATAAAAATGAAACCTTATCTTCGCTACTACTCCAAAATAGTAAGACTAAAAGATGGGATGGGGGTATGAATGATGATGGGGGGGGAGGGGGAGAAACCATGGTATATTTTGTGCTTCTCTTGTTAAGCTCTGAATCAAGTGACCAATTAGACTAAGATGGTGATTTTTTTGTTTTCAATGACTGTGAAACAGGAAGATAGAAACTTTAAAACACAATGAGACAAAAATAAGCATCTGTCAAATTCCAGTGGTGTGAACAACAGCCTAGGCTTGAGGCGACCCCAGAGACACTGACCATGCTGGCGCCAGGGCCGCCCCCACCCCCGGCTGCGGCCATCTGACTTCCAGACAGGCGCTGGACAAGCACTGCTAGCAGGTGCTGTGAGTGTGACCGTGTTCGGAGAGCTAGAAAGAAAGACGCTTACCGACTGCAAAACTGTTTCAGGACTTTTATCTTCATGCTCATGGGAAGCCTTGGTAATTACTCGAATAGTTTCTTCTTTCAAGTGCTTTGAGAAATCACTTCTTGATGGCTGCTCTAGATATTCTGGTTCTCCTGCTTGTGCTTCATGAGAAGAGAGTCAATTGTATATCTAATATAAGTCACAAAGTCTATACTAAGATGATTCTATTTATTTCTAACTTGAAGTTATAATAAACAACAACTTAACTCCTACTTAAAGTACTATATCTTTCAACATACTGTGTTTCCCTCAGAATTTACAAAAAAAAGTAAAAATTTAGGAAAAAAAACAAACACCTCAGATCTGAGAACAGTATTTTATTACAGAAAAGAAGCATATTATAGTTTATGACAAGGAGTCCAAGTGGAGTTTTCTGCTATGGTAATTATCAAAATCTCATTTTGCAAGACCACTAGTATTCTAGCACCCCAGCCCTGATTGGAAAAAAAAAAAAAGGCAGAAACTGGTTTGTACAACACCCCGACCTCAGTTTCCACAGAGCCTGTGGCTGCGTTTCTGGCCATATTATCCTTTTCCACAACTACCTGAAAACCCTAACCTGAGAATTAACACTGCTGATCCTACGTTTTCTGAACTTGCCCCTGGTAGCTGAGTGCTATCAGAGGAGGAACCACCACTACTTTGCAAACTGGTACCAAGATATATTTCAAAATTTCAAGGATATCTTGTTCAGAACTTCCTGTCATGTTGAACACTATGTTCTGAGCTCCAGTGAAAACAACACACTCTGAAGATCTACTGGGTGCTTTATAGACAAAATCCTTACACAACGCACAGGACACAAATGGGCCTCTATCTCTTCAACATCACTGTGTACATTCTTTGTCCTCCACCCAAAAAAGGGAAGGTTTCCAACTTCATTATGTAATATACAGAAAGGGTTTACCTTTAAACACTCAAGACTTTTAACATTCCAGTTGTCCCTTGTCCTTTTCCTACCAATACATTCACCCATTCTCAATGTCTCCCCTTGCCATCTGATAATCCCGTAAATCAGATTGGAGGGGATGGAGAAGAAATGAGAGAGAGGGGGAGAGAGAGAGAGAGAGAGAGAGAGAGAGAGAGAGGGAGAGAGAGAGAGGGAGAGACAGAGGGATAGAGAGAGAGAGGGAGAGAGGGGGAGTGGGGGGAGAGAGAGTACCATTTCCCTGTAGTATTCTGATTATACCACTCCCAAGGCAGAGTTTCTCAGTATATGCACAGTTGATATATTATATTAATTATCCTTTGATGGGGGTGGGTTGTCCTGTGCACCTCCATCTACTCACTAGATGCAGGTGGCACTGCCCCTCAGATGTGACAGTAATTATGTTTATATTCTGAAATGTTCCTTGCAGAGTCAAGATGAGATGAAAAGCACTGTGCTAGAATAACTTACACGTTCTTCTTTACAGCATTCACCACGTGTACGACTTAATCACTGTTCTACTGCTTAAAGGCTATCTTCCCTGCTAACTTTAGAATCGCAATATCAGGGAACCCATTTCCCTGTTGTACCACTGTTTCTTCAGCACCTAGCACAGAATAAGTACACAAGAACAACAGAGCAAATGAGCGAATAACTAAGCTAATGCAAGGATATGAGGAATAAAAAAGTAGACTCAAATGTTCTACATTGGTATAGGGATTAGGTAGTTGAGTCCTTGACCAGTCACCTAATGACACAAAACAGGGTTACTGCCATCCTCTCCAATATTTTACTTATTTAAAATATACCTCAAGGTAAAATGTTATTCAAAGAATTTTACTGTAATTATGATACAGATGAATGGCGATCCATTTATTACAAGAGATTTTACTCAAGCACCCAAAATAAATGCTTATCACTGGATCAGGCAACAGGACCTCCAAGTATGAACAAAGTTGCCAGTCTGTGCCCCCAGGGAGCTCAGTGAGTCATGGATGAAATCAGTAACCTAAGCATCACATATGTGAATGGTGACAGTATCAGTATCATCTAGGGATGAGATGAGGAAGAAGCAAATTACATGATGGGATGTAAGGTTTTTCAGTTTCATCAGGTAGAGCATGAAGAGCCCATGGAGTGAGCATGAGAGATAACCCAAAAGACCAGTGTGGCCATACTGCAGTACACATTTTGAGGTCAAAAGTTAGTGAATTTTTAAAGGTAATGGCAACACGGTAGTTTCTTAAAAAAAAAAAAGAAGGAAGGAAGGAAAATTATTCTGGTTATACTGTAAAGGACAGATTAGAGAGGAAAGTAGAACTCTAAGGGCGTGAGCATGATAAAAGCAAGGGATGAAGGCATTTGGGATGATAGAGAGCCAAGTGATGGAGGTTGCATAGAATCACTAGAGAAATTTGAAGGACTTCACACTTCTGTACTTCACAACTACACACACCTCAGGAACACTGTGGGGTAGAGACTCAAGGAGCAGTTAAATTTAAAATCAATTCAGGAAAAAGCTATCTACACCATACATCTGCAGCCTGCTTCCCTAGTATAATAAATATGGACATACCTTTAAAATGCTGATATTCCCCATACACCTGGGATTACCCCTAGAAACTCATTCCATAGAAAATAAATTCTATTCAGAAAATGTCAGAAGGAATCTCCATGCTTTTCTTTCAGCTAGATTCTGGAGTTATAATCACCCGCTCTCTGCTTTAATGGACTTGAGAAAGCTGAGGATGCTGATCGTGCTACCAGGCCTAACTTTAGGGACCAACTATACTTTCCTAGAACACCAGTTTAATTCCAGCTTGCAAAAAGCACTTACAGAGATTCCTGAGCCAATTCTGCTAGCCAGCTCTAGACAAGTCTGTGAAATCTTTAGGAATATATTGCATACCAATATTAACTATTGCTATCTGATTTTTTTAAACATATATATGCTATGTGTGTTAAAAATACTTCACATGGTTCTGAATGAGAGAGGAGTTAACATAAGCAGCCTAATAATTCAAGGACAGCTCTTTTCTTCTTCCAAATAACTTCTGTTTTATAAATAAGCTTAGACTTAGTCTGCTTGGCCAGAGTTATCTGAAGATCTTTCTTTAAAATGCATATATTCTGGACACTGGCGCCAGAGATGTTGAGCCCAGTAAGTCTTTGGTTGGTCTAAGGTTAGTGCACTGTTAACACTCAGATTAAAATTCTCTAAGCATTTCTGAGGTAAACATCCAGAGTAAAAATGGTAAGTTAGATTTACACATAAATGTTGAGGTAAATTTCCTTTTTTCAGTAAGCAGTTTTAAAGAGTTACTGTAAGACAGATCAAAGATACTTTCCCAATATTTATTACTTAGTTCTAGTAAGACGATGAAAGATACTGGAGAAGTGATGCCTATGGATTTCCTGAGCAAATATTAGAATATTCTTTTAATTTATACTATATAAATTAATATTGTCATGTGTAATATCACTCAGATTGGATTTTAATGATTTATGCAAATAAACTTATGTAGATTTGCAAGGAGGGCACAAAAATAACTGATAATTTTATGAACAAATTTCCTTTATTATATTCCACTAGTGACTCATAACTCTAGCTCAACTCTGAGAGACACACACATGTTCTCTGAAATTCTGAAACTATCGGTCCAACTCAAACTACTCTGAAAACTGTGAAGAAAAGTATGAAGATGATATAGACATTAAAGTAAAATTTCCAATAATAATAGGGAATAAATGCTTGAAAGAAATATTATAGTATTTTATTACAGTGTTGTGATATTTCCTTGCAACAGAAGATAGGCTTCTTAAGATAATATATATATATAGTAATATAGCAATAGAACCTTTTAAACAATGATCTCACTCCTTACGTTTATAGTTATACCAGTCTATTTTTACTAACACAAAATATATATTGTAGAAATTCTACAAGAGAAATGATCTTTCCTATAAAGTAGTTCAATTGCTTTCCAAAACTCATGGAAGAAACTTATCATAACAGTTCTGTGAACTTAGTATATCTATCTCTTTACTTTTCAGTACCAGGGTTCTTTTAAGATTCTCCACAAGGTTTTTTTTTTTTTTTTTTTTTTTTTTTTAGTGCTAGAGACATAGAATATATGCCTAATACTTTATCACTGAACTTTTTGTTAATTATAAAACAGCATATAGAGGATATAGAAGAAAATACCGATCAGGAGAAAAGGTGTGGGGTCTTTATATATGAAAGAACTATAAGTAGCCAGGCAAGATCTAAGTAGCCAGGCAAGACTGACCAGTTCTATGAGAAAGGAGTATTAGAGGATACTAAGCAATAAAATGATTAGGTGAAAAGAAAACCTGTTAACTCTATAAATCTGGAATCCTGTGAGAAATAGACAAAACAAAGAGAATATATAGAATTCAAATTTTTGGTATCATAAATTATAAGTGCACCAAGAATAGAGTTGGAACTTAACCATGGAGGATTCACCTTTGTAGGTCTTATTATCACCAGTTCTTACACCAGTTATGTAGTCCCTCCTCCACTTAATGGAGTAAGAAGAGGGACATGCAAATCGAGTACATAGAAGTTAAGGGCAGAGTAGCACAACAGCTCCACCTTGGGGTAAATTCTGGGGTGCAGATGGGAAGAATATGTACAGCATGAGATAAGTATGAGATAAAGAAGGAATAGAACGTCAAAAATGAAAGGACCTATGTATTTAAAATATAGTTACTGTACTGTCACTTGAGTTCACAAACTTTTTGACATGTGCTATTCCTTACAAATGTGGACAAAATCCCTATGATGAAACTACACTGCTGTGAAACCAGAGCTTCACCTTTTCTCAGTAACAGCAGAAAGTATACTCCTTCTGAATGGTAGAAATCACAAAACACTACCATGATGGTATACAGATATGTATATATATACTGTTTTACATTTAAATATCAAAAATGTTGGTAGTTGGTATCTTTGTTGCTGTAATACAATATGTTGGTTTCATAAAAATCAAAGCCTCTTAAGGTCAAAATCAAGGACTCAACTATTCAGTGAACATGAAATTACAAGACTGTACAAATCTTGCATCAGTCACAATCCCATACTGTGGTATTATAAACTTCCTATGAGTAATTTCTTCCAAAATTCAAATGATAATGCTGAAACCTGCCTATGTAATTCTGCATGGAAAACTGCAAAAGATAAAAACACAACCCTTGGAGTACTTTCTGGAAAAACAGAAACACAACATGTAACACCTTGCAAAATAAAAGTCACTGAAAAACACCAACCTAAAGGTTGGGTGGGGGGGAGACAAATAAATTTGAGGGAAGTATTTTACTTAATTTATCTCTTCTCATTTCCCCAAAACCAAGAAGTAGCACTTTTTCTACAATACTATTACATGCTAACAAATCTTTACCATGATTTACAATCTTAAAGGGTCAAAAGACATCATTTTTTTCTGTTTTTCCAGAATGCATTTTATTTAATACAGCATTTATTATGAATATTTCACCTAGCTCATCAACCAATTACTTTATAATATTACTTTTATATGCCTATGATATTACTTTTGCAAGTCTATGAGTTTTTTATCTGGAATATACAAGCTATACAATTTCAGGTAGTTTTGTTCTTAATCTTAAGAATTCTGAAGAAGATCAAATAAAAGATATATGAATATTGCTATTTTATTACTGCACAATATATATGAATATGCCAACAATGTTACTGTGCTCAAATATGAAATTATTGAAGCTCACTTTTTTGACAGCATTAGTGAGCTGCTTTGAGTTACTTGGTTTCATGTCTTTTTCAAGCTTTACCAATAAGGATTAAGCTCAATAAAAATAGACACAATATGTACAGTTAAAGTAGAATCATCTCTTTTAACTTGAAAGAATACACACATATGCATGTACACACTCAGAGTGGTGTCTGGCAAACATATGCTAAGTTATTATATAGCAGATAATTTTACTGGTTTCTTCATGCTTTCAGATGACTTTCACATATTGTTTCATAGTTTAAGATAACTAAGGTTTAAATTTTTTAATGAGCATACTGTATTCTTATAATAAAATAACATAGAGATTATAAGATACAACTTTTTAAAAGTAGACTAACCTGCTGGTACAGAAGATTCTGATTCTCTTAATTTCTGAGATGCTAAAAGCTTTTCCTGCAGCAATTTCTGGGCAAGTTGTGTATCCCATTCTTGTAACTCTTTTTCAAATCGTTGGTTGTCCTCTTCAACGAAATCTCTTAAATCAGGTGGCAATGTTTCTATTCCAACAAGGGCCTGGCCAGTTTCTTTATTAAACTCCTCTGAAAATCATATTTCAAAAACTAATATAAAATTAAGAGTTAAAGGAAAAATACAAAGCTCACGATAAAATACACTTCAAATGGATCTTAAACTACAAATTATAAACATTTAGCAAATTGATATTATCTAAAAAATTAAATCTTCAATTCTCAGAAAAGCAATGATGCAAATATTTGGTATCCACTGTAGATAATGTTTTCACCTTTAATTTTTAAGGTGAAAGTGAAACATGGAACAAGATATAATGTCAAAACTATCTGCTAACCAAACATTAACACAGTATCACGAAGAAAATGTCAAATATTTAATCATTAATGATGCAAAACTTATAACAAAATGAGAATAACTCAATCTTAAGGTCAAAAAAGTACATCAGATTTACTTAAATGCAGTAAAAATGAATCAATAAACAAGCCTTTAGAAAATTAAGTAAAATGGAATTTAAAGTAGGCCACCTGTACTACCCACACACAAAACAAAGCTTAGCTGTTAACCATAACTGGATAGTCTAGCTAATAATCCTGAATGGTTAAATATAATAAAGTTGATTTTGTCAGTTTCAAAAACCTTGAAAGTGTTCTAGATACAAAGTTTATACTCAATTATAAAAAAGAAGAGTAGGACACAGTATGGCATGATCTCTGGTTTTGAGCAGATCAGAGTAAAGCAGAAATGACAATTCAATACACAGAATGTACCCGACAAAGGAACATGCTGTGAGAGCACTTTCTGGTAGAAAGAAAAACTTGGCAGAGATGACACTTGACCCGAGCTTGACAGAGGAGTAGAAATGAGGCAAATGAACAAAGACAAACACCGGTAAGAAAAAATAAAAAGCATTAACATGGATATGCAAATGTGTAAAGTGGTTTGGTGTGAGCAGAGGACAAGAAGTAGTTTGAGTATCAGTAAATGATATAAAGTGTGAAATGGACTGTGGTAGTAAATGAAGCAGCAGACACAGAAGTCAGCAAAGTGAACCTTGTAGGTTAGGTTTAAGGAGCTCCAGTGATGAATTCATGCAAAGAGAATTTAGCAAAGATAAGCGGATCAGATTTACATTTTGTAAAAGCTACTGAGTAGCTGATAAATAGTTCTCAGTCTGGTTATAATACATCCCAGTTCTAGCATTCTTACCTTGTATTAAGAATTGTGCCTTATCATTTATATACATTAAACAGTATGCACTGGCATTTCGATAGCCACCAAATGAGTCCCTCACGAGCTCTTCCCATGATGATTTTGTCACAGCGATGTCATTGTACTTCATCCACCTGTTCTCACGATGGTCAAAAATGTATGCCCAGTAGTGCCCAGCATTAGCTTGGCCTTCATGAACTAGAACAGCATGTAAGCGATAAGGAACCTAAATATGAAAAGAGAAGAGGTAAAGAGCAACTGTACAGTCTAATACACTGCCTTCCACAAAAGTCAAAGTCTGGCTGGGAAGGTACCATGGGACCAGATGCTTTTTAACAAGCGAAAATAGACAGGAACCAAAATTTTGGCAAAAAAATAAGAGGTGAAGACAAATAACTTAAAGATATGTAAAACAGACAAGCAGGTAAAAATGATGACTTCCAAATTTTAAAAATGCATTATATATATATAGTGACAATTCTACGATGAGCATATTTATATGCAGCAAATGATTTGTCTAAATTTTCATTAAGTACAAACCGATTAATTTTGTAAAATTGCTTATATAATGTATAACATTATTCAAAATAAAATGAATTCTAAACTTTCTTCCATAACCGTAATATCATTAAACAACCACCTAATTTCTCCTATACACATATATATATTTTTTTTTTTTAATATTAAAGCCTTAGGAAAACTTTTGACAAATTTTATTAAAGTACAAAAAACTTAAACGATAAGCACAGAATAAGAATATGCGTGAATGTGGGAAATGGTAAAAGAGACAAATGACATAAAAATCAATTACATGTTAAATAACTTTGGCAGTGCTTACAATGTCAAAATAAAACTTACCTGGATCATAGATTTGTCAGAGTACATTAGATCAATTGTTCGATGGATTCTAGAAATGCTTTCTTGCAAATCTAAGGATAGAAGATGTCATTTAATGATTAACATTACATATGTTTCTTCTGAGACTTCTAAGGTATGGACTACAGGTTTCTGTCCCGATATGTTAAAGGAATAAGAAAAAATTCCTTAAACAGTTCTCAAAACCATCACTCTTGGGAGTCTGTATAAGAGGGAATATAGTTAAAGATATAGCACAAATGCATAATTCAAAAACAAAACAAATATAATTCACTTAGAAAGTAGCAGAGTCAATAAAGTCAATCTTTATTCAAATGTAGAAAGGAAGATTTTGGTAAAATCAAAGTTAACCCTCTTAACAAAAAAAAAACTTAATCTGCCATGTCCAAGTACAAAAGTAATTAAGACCTAGCATAATGTTCTAGAAATACTATGTGATTAACTTATGTTTCTTAATGCATTTAAATATAAAAATTATCTTTATGTATGAAGAACACTAAGGGAAATCTTTAGTCATGAATGCAAATTACCAGTCACAATCATCCTTTATTTACTATCAACACCCACGGAGGCACCCATGCAGGTGTGGTACCACACAGACACTAGAACACTATTGCTCTTACTTTGCCATATGTCAGCTGAAACTTATTAAAAGCAAACACTGAGCTCATAGATCATATTTGCCACTCTCTGAGCTGACAGAAAATTAAAATTAATTCTATGCCTAAAGAAAAGAGTTTTATCACTTCAACTTCATTGGATAAACATCAGGTGAAGTATATAACTGACATGTATAAAATTTGATGCTACATGATGTTTCACCATTGGCACAGCTGTGAAAACCAGTTAGATTTAAATTTAGAGCACTAAACTAGAAAATCAGACCATCTGCTATGTCATTAATCAGCTAAGTAATCCGAGGAAAACCTTTTAGCCTCTGTGAAGCTGATATTAAGATCATAGACACAGAAGCTAGAGTACTTTTCAATACTAAACTCTTTCTAAGGGGGGGGGGGGAGAAGAGTTAGGAAGTTTATGTATAAATCCAGAGGTTATTTCCCTACTCAATTTTAACACTGTACACATCCATCTGAGGTGACAGCAGAAGTGCTAGGAGAAGTTTCTTACCTCTGGTGTCATTTTCTATTTCAGTCCTCCAGCGATGTAAACAGCTTTCTAGCACAGAAAGTTCTTCTTCTGTTATGTGCCTTGGAGCCGGATGCATAGGCAAATCTGGAGGTATCCGCGACTGAGTGAATGGTTTATGAATTACTGATCTTGATGAAATGGCAGTTACCGATGCAGGTGATGTGCTTGGCAATTCTGAAGAAGGAGTTCCCTGTTGTTCTGTTGTGCTGTGATTTTAAAACATACAATCTCTAGTATTAAACTTTCTATATGGCAATTCTGGGTACAGATTGTGCCAAACACATATTTTTAATCATTAAAAAAAAAATCTTTAAAACAGAGAAATTTGTGGATAAATCTAATATCCTACTGAATCTTAATATATGAGAACTCCATTATTATAAGCTTAAAACTATACCTTTCTAGTAGAAAAGGCTTAAACATTCTTAAACAAAAACAAGCCAGACACAGTAGCTTGTGCTTGTAAGCTTCAGCCTATGAAGCGGCTGGGGCTAGAGATCACAGTTCGAGTCCTGCTTGGGGCAACACAGGTGAGACTTAGTCCCAAAAAATAGTTGGGCATGGTATGGTGACGTGTGCCTATAATCCCAGCTATGTGGGAAGCTGAGGCTGGGGATTGCTTGAGTCTGTGGTACCCCAGTTAAAAATAGGGAGACCTAATCTCAAAAGAAAAAAAACAAAAAACAAAACAAACTGCATACATACCAAAATTATAAAGACCTTCCCTTGCTAACACTTTATTACAGTAAAGTATTCTAAGTTAACAATGTTATTTTTGTGCGTGAAAGGTTGAAGCATATAACATAACAAAACGACCTAAAATATTCTGAATAGAAAAAAATGAAATTTCACTCTATAATCAAATAATTTATTAAACAATGAGATCAGAACCAGAAAACATATAAACTTCTAAGTGAATGATCTTTTAAAGTGTTCACTCACTAAAATAAGTCACAACACTTTTTATAAAACTTTCTTAAAAGGCATCAATTACATCTTTATGCAATATATGTAACAAAACTGTCTCCACTAACAAGAAAACTTTTTACCTTGGTGAAGTCTGTGATGGTATGGAACCACTAGGTGGAGAACTAGCATCAATATCATCAACAGGAGAAGTGCAAACAGGTTTACTTGAGGCAAATTCCAAGGCATATTGTAGAACATCTACCAAGGGGAATCGTTTGGGACCCGAACCATAGCTTAAATATCTGTTGACCATAACATTTATGAATGCTTTTTTGTACATAAAGCACATTTGTTTTTTCCCCCCAATAATTGTTATAAGACATGACAAAAACACTTTATAAGTCTTCAACAATGAAATTCCATTTGCTTCAAATGAAGACAGCAAAACTGAATATACATTCAGGAAATATTTTTCAAAGGAAGACAATCAAAGCTGATTTAGATAGAATGTGTGAATATATTCCTGTAAGTTCTAAATGTTACTCTATGTTGTCTTCCAGTAAGAAAATGAAAACTGAAGTTCCATCTCCTCCTGTGACTGTTTTTATTTTTAGCTCTATCATCTAGTCTCATGATAAAGATAATGATTAATATTTTATTATTCTTCTTCCCTTGATTATTTTTCAATATGATTCCAAAACTTTTTAAGAATAAAGATTGTTGAAATATGATATAATATTTCTGAATAAAGAAATTTTAGACCACTAACTTTCACACTGATACTAAATCATGGGAATACAGACTAGAGTAGATGCTGCAAAATGACATCTCTCAGGTTTACATTTCAGCCTACAGACAGAAAATGTGACAGATGTTGTCTTGCTTCTTCTAGAAACAATCTGAATCTGCAGACAACAAGAAGCCATTTCATGAGCACACATACCCCACTAGTGTAAACAGCAGCCACTCCTCTCCCTGGGGAAGTGTCCCCTAGGTGCCCCCTGTTTACCAGTTTATACCTGCCTTCCTTCTGATGCTTATTATGTTTTCAGGTGTGACATATTCCTAACACATTTAATGGATTTAACCTATAACATTTCAATACACAAATTTAATCTTAATTAACATATAACATTATCAGTTTGAAGTGGGTAAAAAAATTATATATATTGTGGAATGATGATGACAAAAAAATCTAGTTAACATCTCACACCAAATATGCTGTAAAAATGTTTTTCTTGTGATGAGAACATTTAAGATCTACTCTCCCAGCAACTGCCAATTAAGCATGTCACCAAGTTACACACACATCCCCATTTCTTATTTATTTTATTGTTGACAGTTTGTACCTTTTACCATCTTCACCTATTTTACCCACCACCCCCAATTCTTCAATTCTGGCAACCATCAATATGCTCTTCTTTCTGTTCTACATAGTAAGCTTCCACCAGTGCAGCACTACGTACAGTAGCTAGGACACAGAGACCTAGGTGCACACTGAAAGATTAGATCAAGGAAACAAGCCTATCCTTACAATGTAATAGGATTCAGCCACAAGACAAAAGGTTGCCTTTTTTGCTAACTGGAAGAATTGACGGAATTATGTGTAGTAAAGTCAGTCAGAATGACAAAAGCAAGTAAAGGCTATTTACACAGCAGACAACCTGACAAACTAAAACATTTATTAAAAATTATTGGGCTATAATAAAGTGAGATTTCTGAGGTCAAGAGGGAGTTGAGAATAAGAAGGGTCAAAGAGGTATGAGGAACAGTGGTGGTAAATAAAGATGAAAATGAAAAACAAAAAAAAACTACACTAGTGCGGACTGGTGACTGAAAGCAATAATAACATTTATGAAATATTTTAGAGGTTTCTAAGAGTTTTTAATTTTAGCCTCTTGATGAAACTGTGTTGAACCCACTCAGGGTATGACCAAAAAAAAAAAAAAAAATCCCTTGCATCATAACTGTAATCTATCATATCCTGTTACAAATGCACCAAGTTGGGGGGGGGGGGGGGGGCGGCGCAAAGCTTCCAGGAATTCATGGCAGACATTTGAGTTTGTACCCTCTGTGGAGAAAAACTTTTAGCAATCTCTCCTTTCAATGGTACTATGAGCAGTATTTAGTCTCATGGAATAAGAAATCTCAAGTGTAGATTAAGTTTATATATATTTTCAGCACCATGAATATTAACTGCTGCTGACAGTGAAAAAATTTTTATTTTAAATAATCTTCTAATGCCAGCTATGAGTTTTTTAAATTGCTAACAAAACTAAAAACTATTCCAACACAGTATCAACCCAGAATGATTATCTACTCTTATAACTATAAATCAAAGCATGTTTTGATAGTTAGGTACTAAAATATATGACATTTTATAATCATCTCAATTTCACAAACATTAAAATACCTTTCTAGTCTTTGTTGCAATACTGTGAGGTAATCTTTAAGTCTCTTGATTTCTTCCCTCTTAATTCTTGTTATTTCTCTGTTTCTGTGCATGTATCTATTGAATAAAAGAAAAACAGCAATCATTAATATTTTCAACTCTCATGGAAACAGATTCATTATTAACTCTAGCTTATTTTTAATGATGAATTCATTCAGTTTTTACAATGCAACATCAAATAATACAAAGCCAAAATTTTGTAAAGCCTGACAGATTATAATTAAGATAATCCCATTCTTTTTCTTTCTTATAACAGTCTTCCTAGTAACTTTATTTTTCTAACTATTAGAAGAATTCCTTTTTCACTTCATAAGCGGTATTAGATATATTGGAGAAAGAGTAAAAATGAATTATAAGGCAATTACGTAAAATTTCTCTCTAAACAGTAATTCTTCATTTGACTGCTAAATTATTTCAAAAGTAAGTCATGCTGATACCAAATCATACCTGTCCAGATATAAAACTTGGGGAAATTCTAATTTGTTGTGAATTTTTTCTGGTCTTCCCAATGCCTGATTAAATTCAAATCTTGACAATTCAAACGTTAGCACAGGTGGTAGTTCAGTAAACCAATGCTAAAAGAAAAGAAAACAAAACCCTTAATAACATCTTTCTACCTTCTCTGTCCATTGCGATTTTAGTAAAAGATGAAAAATTTACACAATCCATAGAAATCACGAGTTCATTGAAATTTTAGGCACAGGATAATAACAGTGACATTTTTATACATACCAAAAAATGCTCATGTCACAAATAATTAATTAAATAAACAATGAAACTCAACTGATTCCTAGAAGTTTTCACACTTTTTCAAAATCCAATAGGAAAAACACAACCAGGAACGAGAAAAATCTAAAACCTTTCCTTCTCCCAAGTAACTTTTACATTAAGATTTTAACCAAAAAACTAAGACATTGATAAAATCATGGGTTGGTAACTTCAGCTTTATATCTTCTGTAATATTATGAATTATCACTATTAAAAAAGAACTTAATAAATAATCACTGTCAAGGACTATGACAAAGTGAAAAATAACATGTAAGGAAAAACAGCACGAATGATCACAATACTGAAAACTAGAAACTGGTATTTTCCATTTTTAAATCTAATATTCCTGCCAGGATTTATACAAATTTAAGAAAAGGATGTTTCACTAACATACACAGAGCTCTTACTTACAGAAATTGCATTTAAAAATCTTTTAAAATGACTAATATTTTAAGACTAAATGTTCTGCTGCTGTGAACACTGGTAACTGCACAATTGAACATGAAATACAACAAAGAAAATATAAAGTCGTTTTCATAAAACAGACTCAAGTTTTACCTAAACATTAGAGAAAGAAAAATGAGCAAATTGACTCAATTACAGAAGCACTAAATGATGTACTGCTCCTACTATTTATTTAATATATGCAATGTACTAGTTCAAAGAGAAATCACTGCATATTGTATTATGTGCCATATTCACATGCTACAAAAATGCCACCACATTCTACTAATAAGCTAAAAATACAGTAAATTAAATCCAAGTACAAAAAAAAAAAAAAAAAAGGCAGGAACAATACACATTTGGTAAAACTGATTTTGACTAGGATCTACAAAGCTGCCACTTCTACAAATGAACCTATTCTAAGTAAATGGTCATTCAAAATGGATTTCTTGAGTAGAACTTATCTTTTACCAACAGCTGACATTAAGGAATTCATTTTAAGGACATAATATGTAAATGGGCCAGATAAAGGTAGATAGGATCTCCTACTGGATATAACTTTTGAAATTCTGGAGTAAAGTGTGCTTAGTGGTTTTGTTCTTGCATAGCCTAAGAACTTTTTAATTAGTTCCAAACCACTTCAAAATGAGTGTGGGGCGGTAACAAACACCTGAAGAGTGTGATCCTACACCTTTAAATCATATTCAGTGTTGTAAACCATTATTAATTACCTCAATTTTGAAAAAGTAAAAATAAAGCATGGGATGAGTCTGAAGAAAAATAAATATATATATATATATAATTAAAGTATTTGATTATATAAAGTATACATTAATTATATAACTTATATTACATTATATAATTATATAATTAAAATAGATCCCATATATATCATAAAAACTTTTAATATCTCAGGATAGTATTTTCTGTTCCACTTTACAACAGTCCAACAAGTAGACCTCAAGAACCACTGCATTCATATTTTATTGCAATACTATAAATGTCACCATTAAAATTAAATAGCTACAAACATTTTTATCCATGGTGACCTACAATAACCATAGAAATGAAGTGACCAAACTGGAGGTAGATGCCTGTAAATCATGCAAAGTCTAGGAAACTGCTTCCACCCCTTATAAAAGGATGCCTGTAACATGCCCATACTATGTCTCTGCTGTGAATATATTTCTCCTACTAGCAACTTTTCCCAATACTGGAAGAATGCCTCCTCCTTCTATAATTAATGGGACCAAAAAGAGATAGCCAGACATTCCTTTTAATCATTCCCTAAAATGTCTAGATCCAACGATAACTATTTAATTCTACATGCCATCACTGTACCATCCACTAGGAAGACGGACTGAATAACACAGATGGAGATACCTCTCCTCAAGCACGGGGTTTACAAACAGACCTCAATAACTGCTTAAAGATTATTTTGGAGTATATACAGTAACAAAACTCCCTGATGGATAAACATATGGATAAAGACCCAGAGGCATAAAATGAATGGAGAGACAGGGTGGTAAGATAATATAGTCAGTGGAGCTAAGTAGATTTATAGATACTTTTTTAATTATTTCTTCTTTGAGAAGCAAGTGCTTCCACCTGCCCTCCCATGAAATCAAAAAGCAATTTATAAGAAAAGGAGTGTGAAGTTGCCTATTTGGGTCTGAACAAATTTTAACAGTATTTGATATAAGTAAAATATGCTTATAGAAAATTCCACCCTAAAATCAGTGTTATTTCTTCTTTACTTCCATGCTGCAATGCCTGGTAATTTGGCTGAAAAGTCTGAAAACAATGAAAAAATGTCCTAAAGGAGAACTTTAAAAAAAAAAAAAAAGGAGATAATCTGTTCATACTAGGATTTAACATAGACTATCACCCATACTGACTGTGGGTGCAAACACATTTCCTGAACATTACCTGAACTAGTTACTTCATGATTAGAGTATTAGAGGCTTAAAATGTGCCTTATAGCATTGTGGAAAAGACCTAGAGTGGGAAGTTGGGTGGGCGGAGGTGGGGTGATGGGGATAATGACAATGTTCAACTCACCTCTTGTCCTGATTTTCCTGAATTCTCTGAATGTAGAGATTCAATTTCTCCTTCAATCATAGCAGCTTCTAGGCACTCGTGTAGATCTTTGAATCCATTGACCTGAAGAGGGTACTGACCAAACATTTCAGTATTTTCAAATTTTTTACCTATAGGAGGAGGAAAAATCCTTCAGTAGTATCTACTGAAAGCAAATATATGCACAAATCAATCATCTCCTAAACACAAAAACTGTCACTCTGAATGACTATTTCCAGAGAGCAGTAACTACTGCAATTTTTCTGTTGACTGTAAATACACGTTTGTATGTGTCCATTTTATACTAAACAATGACTATATCTATATTATCTATATCTATATCTATATCGATGTATACAGATATATACAGAGAGAGAGAGCAGTGAAAAGGCAAAAAAGAGCTGAGGAAATTAGACCTTTTAAAGAAGATATTACAAATAAATATAAATTTAAACAAATTATTGCTGGCTATTAAGTGTTATGAAAGATGTGGTAAGACAGGGTATGGAAAGGGGAGCTAAGCTAGTCTCCGAGCCTGAAAACATCCCCAGCAAATGATTTCCACATTGAGACTTGAACAGTTAGTGCATGTGAACTAGGTTTAGGGGAGGCAGAGATAGTGCTGGGATTATAGCTGGTCAAGGAACAGTGCATGTAAAAACTTTCAAGGTGTGAAGAAGTTTGCCAGCCTGAGGAACTCAGGAAAGGACAATACAGATTGGGGGAGGCGCAAAGGAGAGATGGCAATGGAGACTTTTTAAGCTGGGAGCTGAAATCTGAGAAACTTGTAGTTCATGTAAAGACTTTTATTTCAAGATATTTTGATTTCAGTATATTTATTTCAGTACAGAAAGTTTCTGCGAAGCTAAATCTAGAAGTAATATGATCAGATACATGTTTCCGAACCCTTACGGCTTCTGCGTTAAGTGGGCGGTATATGGTGGGAAACTGTTCAGCAGTTGCAGAATCCACCCAGAAATAAAAGTAATGGCAACAGGGGTGTTAATAGTGAAAACATACAAAAACAGATGAAGTTACACATACACACATTCACATTACACAAAGGAGGGAAGATCACTAGGACCTGACTGACTCACCACAGGATGGTGGAGAGGAATTAGAGAGGTCTCAAAAATGACACTAACTTCTAACATGAACAACTGGGTTGACTTTTATGTACTGAAAGAATAGCAGGAAATTGTTGGAAGTCACTGGCTTAAAATGGCCCATAGGATTTCAAGTTGAGGAGAAAGCTGTATGGAGTCTATAACTAAGATAATTCTGGTCTAAAGCTAGTAACTGGAGAATTGCTAGTTTACCGATAGATAGCAAGAAATCAAGGGAATAACTGAGATTGCTTAGGGAACCAGCAGACAAAAAAAGGGAAGAGAACTTAAACTGAATTCCAAGGATCTCCTAACTGCATATGAGAGAGTAGAAGTTATAAATGTACTAAGAAGAAACCACAGAGGTATAAAAAATGTCAAGAGAACCCAAAGCTATAGCAGTCAAAGCGGTATTTTGAAGGAAGGAACAGCAAGAGGAAGAAGGGAGGGGAGGGGAGAGAGCAAAATACCATTAGCAGCTGATAAAGAGTTCAGTATGGGAACTGAAGGGAACCAAAAATACTTGATCTTATAGGAAATCAATAATCTTAAAAACAAACAAAACCATTTTATAAGAGTGTAGGTCAGATGCAAGTGTGTTGGACTGAATAAATGGGGAGGTGGTAGATGAAAACAAATGTCTTCCTTAAAAGGAAATTAACTCTGAATAAGATTCACTGGAAATATATAATAATACATGCTTTTTTATTTTTTTCCAAAATAAGCACAGTTTATGTGGAAATGATTTAAATTCTGTTTATGTAGCAAAAATATCTTTGAAAAACTTTGCACAAATACTTCAACACTATGTATTTTACGAACAATTGTTTTTAAGAATCAAATAATATAGGTAGGTAGAAGTGCTCCATAAGGGTGTTAGAAGAGTGCCCAGTCAGATGGTAAGAGCTTCTCTAGCACCAGATATGTGTTTCACTCAAGTCAAGTCAGTGTGACAACATGGACATCTAAGTTACTAAGAAAACACTTCACCGTCTGTATTACAAATACTTCACATTTGAGACAAACAAAAGTAAACTGACCTTCAATTTAAATGCCTGACCAACACTAAGTAGCCACCTTTTCCCTAGCTCCAGCCTATACAAACTACACTCAAACAAAACTGCATGTCAACTCATTACTTAAGATCCTAAAGGAAATGAATTTTCCAAATTTAATACTTCAGTTGGTCTGGGCAAACTTTCAAAAGTTAATGAATTGGGTCATTTGGGAAAATATTTTTTTTAATGTAAACTTTGAAACTTAGCTAATCCACTTGGCTAAGAAAATTGAAAAATAACTAGTTAGGATCAGATTTGATCTTAAGTTAACTGGCATTTAGGACAGGCAGATTATTATCACTTTTAATGGAATTTTTTTCAAAAGATAAAGTAAAATGGTTTTAAAACCTGGAGCTTAAAGAACTTTATAATGACAAAAAAACTGGAAAATAGACAATACCCTGATGATGCCACATTGCCAAGTGCAGTTTTCAACATATGAACACTATCACATGAACCCAGCATTCAGTGTTACTTTCAAAGGATCAACCAATTATTCTATTGATCCTTGTAACCCAATTCACAGTATCACATAAAGAATACCAGGATAACATTAATTAAGCATCGATTAACATGTAATAATGTACTGTGCTTCTACATATGGAGTAGTAGTAACAATGGAACAGAAATTACTGGACAGTAAAATTAAAATTAGAAATCACTTAACAAGCAGTCACCATCAATACAGCAGCACTACTGAAAGAAGGAAGCACTTGTGACTGTACCTTCTAGCACACCCACAGCTAGGAATCTTCCATAGAACAATTCTACCATGGGGTTCTTTGGCTTCTCTTCATCCCTAAAAAATATAAACGTGATTATGATTTTGGACCTATTAATAACAGGAAAAACATTAAAAGAATAGTACATGCCAAGATGATATTTATGTGGTTATCATGCACTGGGCTCTGCTACTTACAGTATCGCCTTGGGCAAATTTATTCTCCTATTATTTTCACCTGTCAATTGAGGATAATAATGGTAATTGAACTCACAGGGCTGTTGTAAAGATCAAGATAAGTTACTCTGTGGGGCGGCATTGCAAAAGGGCCTGACACATGACATGGTCTGCTCTCACTTAGTGCCTGCTCTTTTTATTATCACTACACACTGCAATCTCAGACATCTAGTCTGTATACTACATGCATATTTGGTTTCACTGGCAAAGAGGGAAAGTCACTCTTTAATCAGAATAAATTTTACAAAATGTTTTTGTCATTTCCCACAATTATATAGAGGAACCATCCAAAAATATCAATCCCCACCACTGAAGGAACAAAAGACCAGTTCAGAAAAACAGAGTTCTCCATCCTTCCCTGAAGTTTCATACTGATGATAAAATCACTCAGTTCTGTTTTCCACATTGTTTAACATGCAAGTTTGCTTTTTTCTTAAAACAAGTGGAAAATGTTTTAATCTCTTCTTTTTATGTTTTGTACTCTGTGACCTGAAATAGTTTATTTTTGGGCTTCTATTATATAAAAGGTTGTTATAGCCATAGTATGTGTGGAATTTTTCTTCATGAAATTTTGTATTTAAACTATACTTTTCTTAAAGGAAAGATTATTATCTCTTGATAAATGTGTCACATGAATCAGCATTTAATCACTCAAGACAATTAGTGGGAAGTACCTCACTTAATTTTTGCAACAACCCAAGAGATATAGTATGGTAGTCTTTAGTGCCATTGTAAAAGATCTCTACACTTTCAGGTATGTGCAAGATGCACTTTTCCACTTGCTTCTTATAAAATTAAAAAATGATAATTATAATGAAGTACATGTAAAATGTACTACAGAAGCATTTCTTTAAATGTTACAGTTTGGTAGTATTTGGTATTTTATAGTGTTGCGCAATCAACCTCCAAAACTGAAAATTCTATATTCTCTTGCAATACTCTCTTTTTCTCTTTTTTCTTTTGCAAAACTGAAATTCTATACTCATTCAACAATCATGTATTTCCCTCTCTTCCGCCCATCTCCATCCTTGCAACCTTCTGTCTCTATTAGGATATCAACTCTTGATAATTCCTAAGTAACACAATGCCTGTCCTTTTGTGAATGACTCATTTAACATATACTGTGTTTAAGGTTTATTCATGTTGTAGTACATGTCAAAAAGTTCTTTTCCTTCTTTTTCAAGCAAGAGTAATATGAGAGTACACATAAGTAACATACAATGCAGGTATATACCATATTTTCTTTACAAAATTCATGGACATTTGCATTGCCTCCATCTTTTCACAATTGTGCTTAACGCTATGAATATGGGTGTGCAAACATCTCTTTGAGACCCTATCAGAAACAGACGAAGCAAAAATGCTGGGTCACAGAGTTTTTCTCTTTATCAGATTTGCTGAGCTATAACTGACAAAACTATAAGATATTTAAAGTATATATGTTATGATTTTGCCTGCACCTGTTGTAAAAAGAGTCCTTCCACTGAATAGTAATTGTTTTTAATCTTTTGAGGAGCCACCATACTGTTTTCTATAGTGGCTGCACCATTTTACATTTTCACCCACAAGGAACAAAGGCTTCAAATTTCTCCACATTTTCTCCTCAATTTTTCCTCTCCAACATGTGTCATTTTCTGTTTCACGTATTTGTTTATAACAACTACTCTAATGGGTATGTGGTACTGCCACTCATATTAAAGTTAAGTGGACCACATGCCCTGCTTTATTTAACAAAACATGAGCGGAAACGAGGTGTGTCACTTCAAGGCAAAACCTGAGACCCAGGTTTTCACTGCCTTGGTGATCCTGGAGGCCTGTGGTTAGGTGAAGCCTCTGCCCTTGCTTCTAACCATTGGACAAATGAATATGAGCCTCTAATAATTTGGAGTTGTGCCGTAGGATGACCAAGCCTACCACAACTTACAAGAGGAGATATCAGTACCTTTATTTTAATGATAATAAAACTGTTGAATAGGTTTAGACATTGGCCAAATCCACACAACTAGTAAGTGCTCACATAGAAAAGTAAACTCAAATATGACTGCAAAACTACGTGTTGTTAAGATTCCTTCAGCTGAATGGTAATTGTTTTTAATCTTTTGAGGAGCTTGACTCCTTGGGAATCTTCAAGAAATTGTTTACCTTGTTCTTCACTGCAAATCTCAGGAACCCAGACTGTGACTAATGAAGTCAACAGTAATGTGAGGAATACAGATAATAAGTAATTTGAAAAGCTTGAGACCTCTACACTATAAAGATAAGGCAAAAGAGTAGCTAGACTTGTTGTGAATCTCAACGACCAAAAGAAATCACTAAAGCAAACTTGCATAAGGTCAAAGCTTAGTCTTGGGAATCTGCAGCACAGAAAGAATACAAAAGTCTAGTGTAGTTATAGGGTAACCTAGGATGCTTTGTGTCATTGTTTTCCAACCTTTTTAATGCCACTGGTAGATGATACATGAAGAAAATGCTGGCATAATGATGCACTTTCTCATGATCACAGGCACAACACTTCCTCATACCCATAATCTAGCTTGCCATGGCACACGAACTGGGAGCTTAGCTCTAGATAGGCAGAGCACAGGGATTCAAAAACAGTTTCAACTCCACAAACAATAAAGATGTTAAAATTAACAAGAAGGGTATTATTTCAAATAGAACTAAGATTTCAGGTGAATAATCCATTCTCCCCAAACACAGATTTTGGATGAAATGACAAAACTTTAGCTTCTTTTAAAAGTTTTAGAAAAAGGAGAGTTAATTTGTTACTAGATCAGGAAAAGATAATCAGAACTCAAGAAAATGATTAACAAAAATAATGAACAAGATCTCCAAAAATCAGAAGAAAATGCTCCTTTCAAATAAGACTCAGGAAAAGAACAAGTGAGACTCTAAATCTACAGTTAAAAAATAATTAGCCATCTGATAGGCAGGATAAAATCTGGATGGATTTGTATAAAGTTTGTATAAGTTTTGATGAACGTGGGAGGAAGAACTAGGCATTTTAAGAAAAAGAAAAATCGTGAAAGATAGTTACCACAGATGGAACTACCGATACTGTACATACTCTGAGAAAACATGCTTGGTGAATTTTTGGCATTAGAACTCCAAGCTACAGTGAACTAGTTTTACTAAAGGCAAATCAGGATGGGTAATCCTAGGTTTTCTGTTAGTCTGATAAGACAGTCATGGGTGGAACCTTCCCACTGAGGGAGATGACAGCAGATAAGGCATATCTGTGTTATAAATTACCAGAACATAGATCTCAGGTTTCACTGATTCTCATTATAAGGGATGTATCAAGACAACATCAGAATAAGTTGGATTAAAAAAATACATAAAAATAAGTCAGAAGAAAAAAAAATAAGTTGGATTAAAAAAATACATAAAAATAAGTCAGAAGAAAAAAAAAAAAAACAGGAAGAGAAGATATCCATCAAACAGCCTGATCGTACTTGAGATGGAGATTAAACAGGTAAAACTGCTAAAAATTCAGTCAACCCTCCTGAAAAAAGATACGCAGACATACACACATGTATAGACACAATTTACACAACTGAACCATAGTAGAACATCCCACTCAGAAAGAGATGTGGCAGGAGTGAATACACTCGTGGTCTGGGTCGTTCAGGAGCTAAGCAGAAAGCCCACCACAGAAACGACAATCGTCGCTGAAAAAAGGACCTGAGGGTTGGAAAGCATCAGCAGCAGATTGAGTTAAAGAATATGATGGGGAAATTTCCCTAATGACCGACATGAAGAGGGGAGGGACTGTGACATACAAATCATGCCATAGTTGAGAATTTACATTCAGCATGGCACTGGGACCTGGCAAACTAAGATGCCTAAGAAAAAATGCAACCAGTTTTGGAGGACAGAAAAGGGTGGCACCAGAGCTCGAAACAAATAGGTAAACATGTCAAGAAAAGCAACTCCCAAATGCCATGTCCTAAAACAGGAACAGTTTATATGCAATGGGATTGCCCTCGCCCCCACCTAATAGAGAATAAGTAACCATGATTAATCGCCAGAGATTTCTCCCAATGTAGTATAAATTCATAGGTAGTCATCTGCAAACCAAGGGTCCTTGGATATCCCTGATTGCCACGCTAAGTGAAACAATTACCTGAGTCTGGACTGTACCAAGTCTAGGAATATTACAACTGGGCAAAGGGATTGAAATTTTGCTTGTATGTAAGAGACGTTTCAAGAGACTAATGTTAACCATGTCCCTAATAACCCTCTCCCATCCAGAGTGAAAGCACATGAAGTGCAACATTTGAGGGCTGAACTACACACACAAATGAAAGAGAATCTGGCCTGCAGTTGCAGAAGGCCATCTCCTCAAGTAAAGATCTGCAAACCTCAAAAGCTGAGAATGAGCAAACTGAGAAACCTGGAAACTTCATTTTCATTAGACTGCAACAACAAGAGCAAAAAGAATATGACTTTTAGACATGATTTCTTGGTATTTTACCCTAAAAGAGCAAGGGATTTAATTTTTCCCTCACAACAGGAGGCATAGATTTCAGTTTTGGGTGCATCTATGGTTTAAACATAGACTCTTTTACTTTTATCTCATTGCAGATCACATAACGACTTTTATTAGACAATTTAAAAATAGAAAAAAGAAGTGATTTCTTAGCCTTGGATTTCTACCTGTATTCTAGGTATGAATTTAAGTACTACATCTTGAAGAATCATCTCACTCTGAGGCAGCAGATCCTAAGTGGTCTAGCAACTCAAGACAACTCACAACCAATGGTTGGTTATCAGGAGAGAGGCCTCCTGAGTCAGAACAGGACCTTCCTTCCAAACAAGCAAATCCTCTTCTAAGGAGACAGCTACCTATTTTACATAATCAAATCTTAGTGGTTCAGCCTAATGGAAAGAGAATAAAAAAAGACAGGAAACACTGAGGAGGAACTTCACACTCCTATCCCAAGACTCCATGTAAGAGAGGGGAACTCCATCATAATTAACATTCCTGGCATCCTTCCTCTCACCCACGCCCCATCATGAAAGTGGTTGCTGAATCTAAGGGGAAAAAGCACTGGCCCATGAGCCAGCCCTTTCATGAAGTACTTCTTTGACTGCGTTAGCTAGATTCTAATCTTAGAGTGGAAATGTAAAGTTACCCAAAATTTATGGTCACAAATCCCAAATAGCTTATCAATATATAACATCTGAGCGCCCATTCACCTCAGTTTCCTATTTCATTGCTGAACACAGAGGAAAAATCTGAGTATTTATTTACCTCCTGAAATCCCATCACCAAATTTCATAGTAACTTACGTCTCTTCTTCAGCTTTCATTTGGAAGGCATCTTCTAACCAATCTAATAATTTGTGTGTAAATTCACTCACGTCTTGCTATGGAAAGAGAAAGCTGCGTCAATATCTAAGTCTAATTATAAAAATACTTAACATTGCAACATAAAACTGATAGCCAGTCATTCAAAAGTGTAATTGCTGGCTATTCACAAAGGTATCATGAAATATATCACACTGGATGGAAAAAAATTTATCTGGATATAAAATCAGTATTTGAAAAAATATGCATTATTTTGGTAATCACGCTGATATTAGGGGAAAAAAACATGTAACTCAAATTTTTGGACTCCTGGAACCTGAAGAGTGAGGAAAATAAGTTTCTACTGATTAACTGGGTTTGTGGTAATTTGTTACCAAAATAATAAACACCTTGAGCAACTTTCCACAATTTTTTATAACTTTATTTATCTTGTAAGGTTTTTTTATCTGACAAACACATCCGAGTTATCACAATACTCCAAAAGAAACTAATCCCTATCTTTCTTAATCAATCTGAAATTTGTAATTATCAAAGAATTCTACCTACTTTCACCAAGAAAAAAAAAAAACTACCAAACTATCAAAAGACACTGAAATGAAGAGATAATTAAATTCTCAACATTCTTTTTAAGAAACAAATTAAAAAGCTACTGAACAGTGTTAGATAATAACGGGGTGGGGAGAGCAAGAAAGCAACAATAACAAAGGTACTGTAGTTGAGAAAGCTTTTCTGAGTATTTAGGGAAAACCACTCCTTGCCAGCAAAAACAGACTATCAAACACATAAATATTCTATTTTGGCGTTAGACTACATGTTATTTGAGACTTTTAACTAGGTTTGTCAACATTCTTAATTTTACTCATTGTTTTGACTTGGAATTTAAATTACATTAAAAATTACAAGTTCAAATTTTATCTTAACACTTTTGACAACACAAGGACTTTTTCCTAATTCAAAAGTAAATCCTCCATATAAGCACTGTTTTAAATGAGCCTAGCTTATTTTTAATAATGACTACAACAGCCTCAATTGCCAGGTATCCTTAAAAAGAAAACTTAAAAAAGGAAAAGATCAGATGACATAAAATACAAATGATTAAGAAACAGTAATGCACAGCAAAGCTACCTGCTGGGAATCATTTGATTTGAAAGCATCCTTAAGGATTTCAACTGCTCTTGATGGATCCACATATTTCCTTTTAGTACCAACAAGAAGTGCAAACAGATATCTTAGCTCACACATAAAAGGTAAATTCCGATGCTCCTATGGGAAAAAAAAGAAAAAAGACCTTGAATGAAGATTAACAAACTCTTTACTAGCAAAGAAACAATCATCTGAACAATCATTGTACATTTTTAAATGAACAAAACATGAAACAAGGTGGTATCAAATAGGAATGAGCCCAGTACTCCTCTATCATAACTAAACAAGGGACAGTGTTGGAGTTATCCAGGAGACCCAAGAGCCGAGCTTGTACACAGCACAGAACTAGTCTAAACCCACAATTTCAGCATAAATGCCATATATTCATAGCAAATCATGTCATTACCCAGCCAAGAATATCCTCACTCAAGTCTGTTTATTATAGTCATTTCCATTCAACAACACCCAGCTGCTGCTGAGAACAGCAATAACAAGAGCCAGCACTCAGAGTGAGTTAACTACGTGCCAGGCACTGTTGAAGTACTTTTCCTCAATAAACTATTTAAGCCAAAATCCCTCCTCCTCCCTGAAGCCTCCCCAAACAAAGGTCACATCCACTGAAATGAACGTATTTTACTCAGTAAGGAATCATCAACTGCCACTATTCTGTGATGATTCTAATTATTAGCCTAACATTAGACTAATAAGTAATTAGACTAAATCCTAATATTACACTAATGTACCACCCAGTGTTGCTTTAAAATCCTAAGGTGCGTCTCAAAAAACCTGTTAAGTTTTACAAAGACAACTTCTAGAAAGAGCAAACAGTCCAATATTACTAATCATAAACAATTTATTTTAAAACATAAAGGAAAATTTGAAACAATATAACTCATACACCTTCGTGAAATACTTTAAGGCAACAAATCAGACAACCAGTTCTTACTGTAGATAGCTCTTACAATAACAATTTTAACAGATATAGGTTATATATGCTATTAAAAATTAGAAAGTTTTTCCACGTTTGCATATTGGCATTATCAGAACTACAAAATGGCAGGTGTGTGCACAGGTACAGTGGGTGCCAAAGTAAATCAATACAGAGATTAGCAGATCCCCAACTGCATTTTACAAAGGAGCCCTATGAAGGGAATGAAGTACAAATTGGTTCCAAATAGATCACTGGATCTAAAATATATATTTTATTACAGCAATCACCAAGTACAATAAGTGACATAATGACATAAAAGACATGTTACAGACTTTAATTAGATATAATAAATTTTATTGCTGATAATAAGGTTAAATGCAAAAGCTTTACATGAGGTAGAAAACTGATGCATCATTTTTCTGCAGCACTTTGCTTCCTCACAATTGCATTAAAAGTTTTTAAAGTAAAAATAGTGTAAAATAACTTCAGATACATCTTTCATTTCCTGATATGAAATACCACTACATATAAAAACTGTTCAATCACAGCCCTTTGCTATTTTTTTCTTAAATGGATTTATCAAAGTATTACAGATATACAATATAATGTATATTAACAGTGTATCATTTTATGATTTACATTTATACATCCATGGAAACATTTCCACAATCAGGATAAAATGCCAATCTAACAATCACCCCCCTCAAAGTCTTTCCTCCTTCTTCCTAATAAACCCCAGGCAATCATTGCCACTTTATATTATTTTTCAAAGCCATATAAAATCAATCACTATGTGCTCATCTTCATCTGGTTTCTTAAAATTGGCACAATTACTCTGCATTTCATCCAGATGATTGTGCACATGAATGATTCATCCTGCTTTTTTACTGAGGGGTAGGCCAATGTACAGTTATCCCACAATTTTTCTATACATTAAACAATGTGGGTGTTAGCGAATATGTCTTTTTTTGTGAACATACTGTTTGATTTCTCTTGAGTAAAAACCTGGAGAAATTGGTCAAGTTGTAAGAGATATTTTTAAGAATCACATTTTATATCCCACAGGAAGAGTAACACCACCAGTAGTTAAAAAGGTTTCCTGTGATTAAAATCAATTACCTTAACATGTGTAGGTCATTTCTAGAAACTAATCTGTCCCATTGATCTACAGAACTATTTTTTCCCAATAATATACTGTCTTGATCACGTAGCATGAGAATTATTCCTCCAACACTTGTTTTATTTATAAAATTACTAAGGCCATTCTACATGCTTACAATTTTCCATATAAATTCTAAGATCAGTTTGTCAATTTTCATAAAAAATTCTGCTGACATTATGACCGGATCACACTGAATCTCCAGACTAACCTGGAGATAACTGGTACTTAACAATATTAAGTTCTCTAATCCATGAAAATAGTATAACTTCTTTATATAATTATTTCAGTGATATTTTGTAGTATTGCATCTTACTTTTGTGTACTTTACCTACAGTAGTGCATACTTTATGCTATTATAGGTATTTTTAAATTAATTTTCCAATTGTGTGTTGCTAGTATTTAGGAATGCAACTGACTTTCAATGTCTACCTCGTTAAACTTGTTCCTTGGTTCTAGCATTATTTATTATTTTGTGTAATACTTAAGGTTTTCTACTTAGATAAGTCATACACACAAAAACAATTTTATTTCTTCCATTACAATCTACAGGCTTATTTATTTTTTTCCTTGCTTTTTTCTAACACTGATTAAGACCTCCAATCCAGTGTTTCACAGAGTGGTGAGAGCTGAAACCGCAGCATTCTATTACTTTTAGATATTTTTACAAATGAGCTAAAACTTTAACTTCTTTTTCTCTGTTGACTGGTACTGTTTCGGCTATGAGTCCTTTATTACAAGCTGACTCTATGAAAATATATCAACTCCATAATATTTTTCTATACATTTCTACATGAAAATCATATCTACTTTTTAAAAACTATTAGCTCTATAAAAACAATAGATTACCCTTGTACTGATTATGTACCAGATACCTCTAAGTTCTAAATATGCCTTATCTCACTTATTTTTCATAGCAACTCTTTAACTACTATTATTGTTGACTTTTCAGATTAAAAAAAATAAATAAATAAGGGACATATCAAGTAACTTGCTCTGGGTCCTTGGCCGGAACCCATGAAATCTGGCCCTTATGTCTGTATTCTGTCACATTAAACTGCCCAGGAATATTATATTACAAAAAAGAAATGACAGATTGCTACTGCAAAGACAGTGCAGAACAATCTTTTTAAACAGCTCATTTGCAGAAACAATTCAAAAACTTCTTGGTTTTCACATAATTTTTGAGGAAACCATTAAGGAAAGTCCATTGCATACTATAACCTATGAAATTTGATGGCTCAAAGTAGGAAAAAAAAATAAAATTAAGTGACTGGTAGAGTACCGACACACAAAGGGAAAAAAAAACATATTTGCAATACACTGAAAATAGGACCTTATTATAGCAATTAAGATCAACATTTGAAATGTGATGAGGCAAATTGCCCAAAAGCAAGCCCAGATAAAAGAATAGGAATAAGATACATAATCATATTAAAAAGCTTTTATAATTTTACCTTTTGGTTTCGGGGTAAATCTTGAGCATTGGATGGAGGCTTGTAATTCAGAACTAATCTTCTAAATTCCAAAAGATTGAATAGTGACTAAAACAGAGCAGAATTTTATAATAAAACCTTAGGGAAAATTCCATGAACAGAACTGTGAAAACATGATTGGTCTTAAAGACTTTTGACAGCTATGCTATGCTATAGCTTTTGCAACAGTACTGTTGCCACTACCACACGAAGTGTATTTTCAAATACTATTCTGGACTATTAACAATATTTATTTTACTTCAAAGAAGCAAAAAGTTATACAAGGACAGTCTATTTAAGATCTGAGAGATTCTTAGGTAGCAAGTAAAATTTTAAGTATTGTTGGCATGTATGTGAATAATTAAGACATAATAAAGACTAGAAAAAAGATATTATTATAGATTTATTTATGTTTAACACAGGTATTTCTTAACATTTTGATAATCTGGAAAAAATAATACTCTTCAGCTTATACCACTGAAAATGAGTATAAATACAGAAAGTCAAAGGAAATGAAATTCTAATTCAGTATATGCCAGAAGCCAAAAGAGGGGGAAGATTAAAAACTTTAACACTAAAGTAAAAAAAGAAAAAGAAAAAATTACAGATTAATCACCTAGAGAACACAAAGAACTTGTCAAAAACAAGCTAAACTATGAGCCAGTTGCTTCAATAGGACAATTTATACTGTCATACAGAGATATGGAAAGCTAACATAGGAAGAGGTATTTTGAATAAGAAATAACAGGCCCAATGATTTTTAAAAAGTTCTCATCAAGAACACTAAATTACAATCTGACTGTACTAGGAAAATAAGCACAAAATATTAATTTTCCCGGAGAACAGTGAAAACTTAGAGCATGTTACTCATAAATTGTTCTATATTTGCATCTGGTAAGGAAAATTATTGATGTTTAATTGAGAATCTAAGTAGTTAAGATAATAGTTATGTCATATAAAAGTTAAAGAAAACTAGTTCAAACTGAGATTTGAATGGGTAGCTGCATAGCAACCCTTTATTATTTTAGGATAAGGGGCTTAAAAATATTCAATACTTAATTCTTTACATCATTCTCAAAAATACATGGAGCACTGTCAATTCTTAACCAATTCAAATAAAATGCCCCCTACATGAAAAATAGTATTTAAATAAACATAATTCTATGAGTAAAATACAGTAGATATGAAGAAATCTGATATAACACACAGTTCTAGTTTAATTTCTTGGTCACATCCTTGTTAAATTTGCAGGGGAACTATATATATATATATATATATATATATATATATATATATATATATATATATACTACACTATAGTAGGGTGAGAGGAAAACTTAATTTCAAATATGTGAAAGGCACTGGTAGAGCTCTACTGTTAAAACTCCAGACTGGGAGTAAAGAAACAAAATGGTTGAAGAGAAACACAATCCCAAAACAAGCTGATTAGCTAGAAAGGCAAATTGAAATGTTGTCTGCACTGACATTTTAAGTACACGACTTAAAAGCAACACCACCCAAACCCACTTTCCAGTACTAGCATGCCTACACCACATAAGATCTGCATGAGACTCTTACCTGAATGACAGCACTAAACCAGCAAGTGTTGCCAACATTCTTCAGCCCCACAGGAGCTTGGTCCTGCCTTTTTCTATCATAAGGGTTTCGGGAATCCCTCCAAACTTCTGTAGGTGTCCTCTTCAGACAGGCTTTATTTTCTGCTATGCTGGCTTCAAGAACTCTTGAGCAATGGAGGGAAAAAATTAATGCTGTCTCCTAGGCAATCACAAGCCATGAACTAAGGATTTTAACTATTTAGTCTCTGGCCAATGTATCTGGGGAAGAATACAGCCTAGCTGTGGCAACACTAAAAATAAGAGGTGCAGCCTTTTTCATCCAAGCACTGAAAGTTAAATGACAAGTTATATGTCCTCAAATCAGGTTGGGCACCAGTGATAAAGCATTTACACAAGTTCTCAGAATTAAAACGCACGTTTACAATATAATTCTTATAAAAATTACTTTTAATCATTAAGAGAACACTAAAAATTATAATTTTACTACTCTGACCATTAATATTATTTTCTGTAACATAAAGTTAAGTAAAGCCAATTTTAGGTTTCCTTTTAGTTGTAGACATCTATGATCCTATGACGCCTAAATAAAGGAATAGATGTATGTTTACTTCTTGACCCAAAATTTTGCCTAGGCAGAAACCTAGTGAAAAGTATATATCTGTGTTAAAATGAAAGATTAACCTCTTCAAAACAAACTCGCCTACAGAATACCTATAGGATACAGAAACTCACCTCGTCAATACAAACTCACCTTAAACATATGCATGCAAAAAATGATGCCACTCTGGTGATGGATGTTATTCTTGCTCTTGAGTGCAACAATATGCTGCAAAACTCCATTTCCCACATAAATTCTATCACAACACTTTGCCTGCTAAATGCTTACTGTATAAGTAAGTATGCATAGTACTCAGGTATCTTAACCATTTTGTTTTAAGAACAATAATCTGAGCCGAAGTGTTCCCAATTTTTTTGCTTTTTAAGAAAATCTCACTCATGTTATATCTATCCTCTCATGTTATATCTGTCTGGTAGATTTTGCTCTACCAGATCAATGTCAAAATAATAAGCCATGTTTTTCGTTGAGAAAAAATGACTTCCATCAATAACAACATGACATTAGCTACAAAGTATGAGGATTTCAAGTTAATATTAAACATAGTATGGAAATTAAGTCTTTGAGACAAAGTCTTTGAGAATGTCATATATTGCCTACTGAAAAAAAAAATCAAGTATTAGCTACATGATATTGAAATGTAAAAATCAAAGTAAACTCACATTTAAAAAAAAAAGTTGAAAAAAATAAAAGTAGTTTCTACCCTTCACTTTCAAGAATGATCAAACATTGATAGAAGTACACTGTGCCCCAAAACTGGATCTCTTCCATGCAACCTCAGCTCTCAAGTTTTTTTTCTCTTAAATTATTTACCACTGAAAGGTACCAATGTATCTTGAGAGTTAATTAATTACATAGATCAAGGCAGAAGAAAACCAGAATTTTTCTAGAACATTTCACTTCTACCAGGTAGCAATATTTTAGGAACATAAGAGGAGATAAAAAGTTAAGAAGTCAAGTTGAAAGATCTACTATCAGTAGCATAATTCAGCATAATCGAAATTAAATTTCTCAAAGCAATCAACTAGCTCACATTCAAACACTAAAGACAATGAATAATATACAAAAGGCAAATATAGCACAAAAACTGTTGTGCATGAGAAGGTATATTTAATTTTTCATTGACTTAAAAATGGAAATGTTTTCATTTGAGAATTATCCTTTTGCAATGCATATGTATATTTAGAAGTATATATGAAGGATCTTATTTCTCTCTTTGTAATTACAGACCAATAAACTAACAAAATAAAAAAAAAAACAGGTACTTCTGAAGAAAGAACTGACAATACCACAAAAAGGAAAAAATTGGCACCAGTAGTCTTTGTGAGTTAGAAAGAGGAAATCTACCACTGACTAGCGCCAGGACATGCATAATAACCATTTGAAAATAGGTTCTGTAGTATACTTTGAAAGGATAAATTGGTTTTAAAAAAATCAAGAAGTCCCTTTAATTCCAAATTTTCTAGTTGGTAAAGCTCTATTACTCTATATTTTCAAACCATAATTACATCAAAGTATTAGTAAGATACAAACCATTCTTAACAATGGCAACAGATCATATATACCATATGACAAGGGTCTCACAGCTAATAGTTACAGAAAATGTAAGGATATGCAGTTCTACAAAATACAAGTTTTAGTATTGCTGTTCTAGTCCAATCAGTCAACTGTGGCCACACCCTTTTGGTCCTTGAAACTAACCTACTTCACTTGCAATCAATCTGACATGGTACACCTTTTGTGATAAAAATTTTTTCAAGAAATATTTTCTCAAAAAAAATTTCTCAAAAATTTTGCTGATAGTCAAGGTATTCAATGTTCCCTACCAGTTATAGGTAATTAGCATTAGTGAGTCCTAGAATTCTTGTCACAAATTAACTTAAAAATAAGTACTGCCTAAAAAGTATATGAAACACAAAACATATATTGTAGTGAATATCAAAGTAGGAATGGCCTTAAATATCTAAAGTTTCACTTTTATTTCCTATTAACTAATACATACTTTAATATGTTAGTTAGAAACTACATGATATAAATATTATTATATTCTCTGTAATGGACCAGATTTTTTTCCAATTAGTACACTAATATAAATCATGTAAATAAAAATATACTTTTAAAAATAATGATTGAATCATATTAATATTATACATTCTATTTTATAACCTCTTCTTTAAATAATGAATGGATTATCATTATGCTTAAATATGAAATCTAGCAAATGATTTTCAAGTTTAAAATATCTCACATCACACCTTGTAAAAAAACTAACTCAAAATGGATAAAAGATTTAAATGTCAGACCTGAAACCATGACATACATAGAAAATAACTTGGGAAAAACTCTCCAGGAAGCACAATTCAGAAACCTCTTTCTGGAAAAATCTACTGATGGCAAAAAATTGAAGGAAAACATAAACAGATAGGACTACATCAAACTAAAAAGCTTCTGTACAGCAAAAGAAATGACAGAAAAAACTAAAAGTCCAACTGAATGGGAAAAAATTTTTGCCCTCCACAAGAGTGATAAGGATTTAATAACGAAGATCCACAAGGAACTCACACAATTAAACAAAAGCAAAACAAGAAGCCCAATCATAAAATGGGGTGAAGAACTAAAAAGAAGCTTCTCCAAAGAGGAAATACAAATGGCCAACAGGCACATGAAGAAATGCTCACCGTCACTAGCAATAAGGGAAATGTAAATCAAAAAACCACAATGAAATACCACCTTACACCAGTAAGAATGGCCCACATCCTGGCGAGGATGTGGAGAGAAGGGGATGCTCTTACACTGTTGGTGGGAATGTAAACTGGTCCAACCGCTATGGAAAGCTGTGTGGAGGGCCCTCAAATTAATGAAAATGGAACTACCATTTGACCTAGCAACTGCTCTCCTGGGAATTTACCCAAAGGTGACTTCAATGTGGGTACAAAGAGACACCTGTACTCGGATGTTTATTGCAGCACTATTTGTAATTGCAAGGACATGGAAGCAACCAAAATGTCCCAAAACAGATGACTGGATGAAAAAGATGTGAGATATATATATATACACACACAATATGTGATATATATATATATATTATATATACACACAATGGCAAATTACTCATCAATTAAAAATGACAAATTAGATGATTTTATAACATGGATGGACTTAGAAGAATTCATATTAGCAGAAACAAGTCAAAAAGAAAAAAACAGAAACCAAATGGTTTTACTACTATATGTATGGGACATGGGAAAGATAAATAAAAATCCATGAAGAAAAGTCAAAACAAGCCAACAACCAAATTGAAGTACACACCTGGGGAGGGGGATGGGACAGGGTGGGAACAGTCAGGGAGGGCAGGGTGAACCCCAGAGATCACAGAGATGTGAAATTCATATATAAATAAAGTATTTTAAAAAATAAAATAAAATAAAATATCTTACATCAAAGCTTAAGTATTGTCAAAAATTGCACTTTATTAAAGACAATGACTTCATTGCCCTTGTTTTTTAAAGAACAAATTTAATTTTATTATTTTCTAAGTCCTTTACAGTTACATCTTATTAAAATGTCTAAAGATAATCTTTGAATTTTTGATTTTCACACCTAAAATTACTAGCGTTAAATTACTAAATTACTAGCGTTAAATGATGCTAATCACAACTAAAGAGGAAATGGATTTTAACTCTTTCCATCTTAATGTATATATAACATGAAGTAATTTCCAAAGTAATTCAAAGACAATAAAATTATTACTAAGAAAAAACATGTGACCTTGCTAAATATAGCATTTTCAGACATCTTTTATACAATAATCTGAAGGTTACTTTGGAAGAAATAGACTTGCTATTATACTTAGGGAAATTGAGAATGCTCGTACATTGTGATACTAAATTGTGTTACAGAGGAAAAAAAAAAACTGAAGTCATAAGACCACCTCAGTCATGAACCTTTGGAAAACCACTTAGCCTCTTAAACCATAAATTCCATCTTCAGTAAGGTAGCTACAACTGCCTCTAAAGAGCTATTTAGAAAAGTATAGCTTTAACTGAAAGTTTTTGAATCAACCTGTTTAATGATAACAATATATGTGATGCTTTGGTGAATCAAGTTGTTTCAAACTAAAAAGTTTAAGTTAACAAATAAAAAAAAATACATCCTATCATACATCATAGAGGCTTGCCTATCTCTTAATAGAAAGAATATGTCATATAAACATTCTACTATAATACAGATCAGAAACTAGGCTAACTGTGGCAGCCCATGGGCCAAATCCAGTTGGCAGCCTATGCTTTAAAGTCTAAGTTTATTCAAACACAACCATTTTCATGTATCGTCTATGTCTACTTTTGTGCTGCAACACCAAAGATGAATAACTGTAATAGAAACAAAGCTTTATGTATTTACTCTTAGTAACTTTTAGAAAGTTTACTTACCTGTTCTATAATTGCCTAAAAAAAAAATTTGATGTTGTACCCGAAAGGGGTTAAGGGTGAAGGGTAAAATTAAGTACATAAAATACACACCAAATTTTAATGCCCCAGAACGCCACTCCAATATTCTAAAAGTCTAACTTTCAAATACAATCAGAACAAGGGCATAAAAATTTAATTACATAAAATATAAAAATACTTAAAGTATATCAATTATTTAGAACTAGGTATATCTTCTAACCTCTTGAAATTAAAGCCAATTATTATTGCAATTTTAAATAGTGCTTATACCTACTCTATACAAATTATGTTTTACCTGCTAATGGCTTGCTCCTCATCAGTTATTCCAGTCTCCCTGAATGCCCTGCTTGATTCTGCCAAACTCAAGGCAATTGCTCTCTGAAGATCATCTTTGTCGTCTCCGGTGAGGTCAATTACATCTGAAAAGCAAAACTCTCAAAATTAAAAGTCAAACAAAATTAATGGTAATTCTTATCATGGAGATTTTCAAACCAAAGTCAACAACTGAATTCTGTATAAATGGGTCATGGACTAAAACTTAGTGCTCTTCTCTCTAAAACATACCTAAAGCAACAAGAGCATAAATATTTTTTTATTCCTGAGAAGTCACAATATTCAGAGTCTCTGAGTTGAAAAGACAGTTCAACCAACAATGAAAGTGACATAAATACTTACGTTAACTTTAATACACACATTACAGTTTATCTCTACCACCACCTAGACATTACCAAAGTAAACAAATAGCTACTAAGTTCTCAAACATTATGTTTTAGAAACTAACTGGATGATTGCTTGAGAGATAAGTAGTTGAAGAGACTGTTTTTGATACATACATTTTAAAAATTTGTGCCAAACTGTGTAACAGTGATTTCTGATAAGGAATGCTACAAAAGATGAAAGCATAAAGGTTTTTCAGTTTGGACTTGAAATAATTACTTAATAAACTTTCCATTCACAAAAACAAAGGAATATACAAATGACATGATCATTCCTCACCTAATGAAAGAAAATTCTTGATGCTATAATCGTTTTAAGAATTGGCTACAATAATTACCAACTTCAGTAAGATCACTTTCTAACCTACATTCCCAATAAATATTGGTCAAGTCCCTTAACCTAGAAGATGCCAATACCACTCTGATCTTCATTTAAACAATATAAAACATAATCTATTACTTTGTATGAGTGAAAATTTGAGAAAGTCTATCGATCATTATCTTGTGTGGTTAGGATTGTGTGGACATGTTTTGTCTTCATTTTGTGTATTTTATTTGACATGTCAAAAAGAGTTTTTTGTTTCGTATTCTAACAGTATTTTAAAAAATGGAAGTGTAAAAGGGGTAGATATAGAAATAATGTTGTCTGGTCATAGGGTTATAAAAATATAATAGAAAAGAACATTTCACATTTAATAACACAATATATATTGATAGGTTCAAACATCTACTTTCATTGTATTATTTTTTCCTCCAAAAAGCAGCTTACAAAAACATTAACAATAATGGTCACTGAAGATACTGATTTTTAAATGTTACTCAGTATAATAAAACGTCACAAACATTCAATACATAGGGTTCAAAGATTCCATGAAGCAAAATATAGATAGCAGTGATATAGTAAGGTAAATAAAAATAAATAACAAAGCAGGCCTGCTTCTTAAATCTGATGTACAACCACCATGTCCATCTATAACATCCAAGTCCAGCTATAAATGGATGAAATCTGGGTATAACTATGCAGCCTGCTTTAAACTGATCAAGTTAAGAATAAAATGGCCTAACTAGAGTGAACCAATCATGGTCATAAAATAATGACTAGAACTTGGAGGCGGACAAAGAAAATAACAGAAGTGAAGAAAATAATTTGCAACAAAAAGCAGAAAAACAGGTTCGGGGGTATGACCAATTAGTGTTTATACTTCATTCTTTCCTTTAACTAGCACGCTTTTTTCAACTACAGAGGATAGAAAAGATTAAAACCAACCAGCCTATTCTCTCAACCCACTAGCAGTTAAGGTGCTGGGTAAAGTTGGGGTTACATCAGCTGAACACACTGACAAGAAATCTTCAAGGTAGACATGAAGGAAAAGCCTTTATCTTGCTGCTTGGGGCAGGTTCAACAAAACAACACAGGTTATGCAACGTTCCGCAGTAGCACTCCAATGTCCAGTTTCCAATGGCCGGAATGTCAAAAGACAGTAGAAATGGCCAACAGAACTTGTGCTCCAATGTCCAGGCATCAAGTGGTGGCAGTTACCTAACCCAGACCACTTGTGTCCAGGCTGCAGCTAAGCTGGTCTGCACTGGAACTCACCAGCCCCAGATGAAGTCTCCTGATTCATGACTTTACTGATGGTAGCACAGAGAGAGCAGGTTCCCTAAGTGGCCAGTCCTGCAAGAAGTGGTGTCTCAATTCAAGATCCTGAGTTACAGTTGCTTCCTCCAGTCCTTTCAGTGATTTATTTTAAGGACTTAATTCCTGACACTAAACTACTTCTTGGAAATTATCTAGTTTAGTGTTCCTTACCTAGCAAGTAAACCAAAATGACTATCACATTTAGAAATAGCAACAACTTATAATTAGAGATTTTGTAATTTATTATTTGCAACTCAACACAAAAGCAAAACACAAAGCAACATACTTTTAACCTAATTTCAAAAATGAAATAACTAGAGTTGTAAGAAAGGATGTCTAACACCACAAGTATAAAAATGGTGGAGAGAAGCTTCAAATTTAAGTCTTCCAACCATTGTATCCAGTGATCTTTCCTTCATACTAGCAGTTCCTCGAGTGTAGTCCATGGACCCTTTGGAGTGTCATGACCCTATGAGGGCAAAGAGTTCCTTAAATAAAAAAATTCTCAAATAATATTAATATATTATTTGCCTTTTTATTGTGGTCACATTTTTCATCGGCAATGCAGATAAAACTGTGCATACAAAACTGTTATATCCTAGCATAAAAAGAAAGGAAGAAAGCTTCCTTGAGGTTTCTTGTAAGGAAAAAATAAACTTATTTTTTTTTTAATCTCAAACACTGACTTAGATGTTCTTTGTTCTTTAGTTCAATATAAGGAAATACTAAACATACATAGCAGTTATACTGTATATTCAAAATTGACTCACAAAAAAAAATTAAAATGCTAGTACAATGCTTGTAATGCAAGATTAACTAGCTGATTTTCTCCTGGAACACTATTTTCACTTAGAAAAAAACAAAACTGAGAAACTGATTATTCAGAATTAAGTATTCAGCAGGCATTTTCCCAAAATTAAAGTGTACCTGTCACTTGTAAAATAACAAATGAGGGTCTTCAATTGCTGTGATTAATATGGACTTTTCAAGCAAAAACAACTTTGAAAACTGTTTCCACAATTATAAGCTTGGTATCGTTCCAACACTTAAAGGTTTTTCCAATTAAATCAAGTGATAATAACAATTTCATTCTACTCTGTTTTATAATTCAGACAATCTTCTAACATTTTAAAATAAATATTTTACAAATTAACAATGTATGGTGTTTCATGGGTAAGCAATTCTGACAAATACGAGGTAAGTGATAAAGATGGCACTAGCATCGTTTATTCTCTGAATCCAGTTCCTGACAGAGAATGCCAAAATCACGGACATTTCCCTGAGTGACAGAAACATGTTTTGTTCTAATGAGGTCATTTATGGTAGGCTCCTGGATAGCTTCAGGATAACGCTAGTTACCAGAAAGATTCAGTCATCACTAGAACTCTGAATCCCTTATCACATTCCTCAGGGAGGAAAAAAGGGCTAGAGAAGTTAGTGACTGGTCATGGCAAGGCAGCAGCCAGAAGTACAGGAAGGCCCTGGTGAGACCACCCCCACCCAGTGGAGGCAGGAAGTACCACACACAGCGCAGAGACTGGAAGACCCCTGAGGCAGCAGTCACAGTCCCCATGGAAGCTGTCCTGTCCCAGTAAGTGCAGCCACCAGCCCAATGGGTGGGAGGGGCCGTGCCCTGCAGAAGTCCAATCACAGTTTCCCGGGGCCTCAAAAACAAACAAGAAGATGAGAAGATGAACAACCAGGAGAAATAAAAACTTAAGTCCACAAGGACTTACGAGATCATAGAAGAACACCTCCTCAGAACCCAATCACCAAAATATAAAAAAGGAAAATCGATTCTTCCTACCAGAAAGCGAATTCGAAATACCCTAATAAAGAAATGAAAAAAAATTCAGCAAAAAATAAATGAATGTACTGAGGAATAAATTCAAAAACAAAAGATGGAAACTGAAGATTTAACAAAAAAATGACAATTTGGGATATAAAAACAGTAATAAAGGAGGTGAAATTTTCAGAAGAAAGAACTGAAAGTAAAATAGCTAACTAGAAGAAGAGATCAGTGCATTTGAAGGAGTAAATGAACAAAGAATCATGAAGAAAAAGGAAAGAAAAGGTTTAAAAAAAAAAAAAGGAATACTCTGAAAATTATCCAACTCCATAAGGAAATATAAGAAAACTGAGTTTTACCAGAGAGAAAGAGACACAGGAACAGAAAACATTTTAAAGAAACAGAGGGAAAAGTCCTGAAATGGAGAAGGGATTAAATAAATATTCAAATCCAGAAGCTAAAAGAACCCTGAGGTACCTACACAAAATGAGACCTACAGTTGTCAAAATTTCCAAGCATTTGAAACAAAAAAAAAGAATATTAAAACTGGCAAGGGGTAAAAGCAGATTAAACCTATAAAAGTATCCCAATCAGACTAACATTAGACTTCTCTGAAGCAACACTGTGGGCAAGGATAAAACGGAATGACATGATCCAAATACTTGAAGATAGAAATTGCCAGTCTAAGGAATATTCTTTCCTGTAAGTCTCTCCTTCAGATATGAGGGAGAAATAAAGGCTTTCTGAGACAAGAGAAACTAAAGGTTATTTGCATACATTAGACTTCTCTAAGAACTATCAAAAGGAGTTCTCATATCTAAGCTGGAGAAAAATACATACTGAGCAGTGGAAAAAAGAAACAGAACTACAAAAATTAAAAACAAATGGCAACAAGAGATTTTGATATAATAATCACTCAAGTAAATAGCTGAATTCATCAATTAAAAGGCACTTATGGTTATGGTTGGATTAGAAAATAGAATCCAACCTCTGTCATCTCCAGGAAATGCATCAAAGATACAAAGATAAAACATAAATTCAGAATAAAGGTTTGGAAAACAAACCTACAAACAAATGGGGGCCAAAGGAAGACAGAAAAAGCTGTAACTGTATTAGACAAAATAGATTTCCAGTTATAGAAGATATCAAGGGGCAGGGATGAACACCACACACACACACACTGCTCATGAGGGTCAATATAATCAAAATGGCCATTTGACTACCCAAAACATTATAAAAATTCAAAGCAAGCCTATCAAAATTGCAATGGTATTCTTTGAACAGAACATTTTGAAATCCACACGGAACCACAAAAGATACTAAAAATATGAAGCAACCCCCAAAAAAGAAAAATGGTGGTGTTACACTTCCAGGCTTCACACTATACTATAAAGTAATAATAATTAAAACAACAGGATACTAGAACGAAACCAGACATACAGATCAACGGAACTGAGATCCCAGAAATAAATCCATACTTATATGGATAGTTAATAAACAACAAAGGAGCCAAGAACATACACTGGAGGAAGGAAAACCTAATAAATAAATGGTGCTGGGAAACTGAATAACTATATGCAGAAAAAAAAGCACTAGATTTCTATCTCACACCATAGACAAAAATCAACCACAAATGCATAAAAGACTAACTTGTATGTAAGATCTGAACAATAAAATAACATAGAACACATAGGTAAAACACTTCACATATGCCTTAGAAATGTTTTTGCAGATACACATCCAATAGCAAGGAAAACAAGAGAACATAAATAATAACTGGGGCTACATCAAAATTAAAGAGCTTCTATGCAGCTAGAGAAACTGTAGCCAAGACAAAGACACCCTATTAAATGGGACAAAATATCTGCACACCACACATCTTTTGTGGGCTGATATCAAAGACACATAAAGAACTCATACAATTCAACAAAAAGAAAATAAATGGGTAGAACTCAATAGGCAGTTTTCAAAAGAAAATACACAGATGACCAACAGGCACATCAAATAATGTTCAACTTACCATCTGGAGAATGTAAATCAAAACCACAATGAGATAACACCTCACTCCTATGAGAATGGCCCATATCAAAGTATCAGAACAAGTGCTGATGAGGATGTAGAGAAACTGTTTTCAACTGCTGGTGGGAATATATACTAGTCCAGCCTCTGTGGACAGTAGCACTGAAGTTTCTCAAAAGAATAAAAATGGATCTGCCATATGACCCAGTAATTCCACTCCTATGTATCTCCCCAAAGAATATAAGTTCACAAATCCAAAAGTAAAGCTGCAACTCCACATTCACTGAAGCATTATTTACAATAAGCAAACTATGGAAACAACCTGAGTGCCCAAAGACAGAAGAGTGGATCTAGAAGATAAGGTTTATAGATACAATGGAACACTACTCAACAATCAAAAAAGATGAACTCATTACATATGCAGCAACACAAATGAAACTGGAAGAGATTATGCTGAATGAAATCACAGGAGAAAGACAAACACTGGATGGTGTCCTCATAAGTGGAATACAGAGATATCAGATGAAGGGTCAGTTCAAAAACTATCCTTTGAAAGCAAGACTATAGAATTGAGACATTGAGAAAAAGAGGGGGAAGGAGGAGGGTGACCACAAAGTGGGGAGGGAGCACAGTGAACTAAGGTGGTGGACTCTAGAGGCTTTGGTTGTGGGAGCGGGAGGTAAACTTCCAAAACACAAAAAGTAATGTAAACCAATGTTGACTTAATCAAAATATACAGCACATACACATGCACACACACACACACACACAAAACCAATCAAGCCTACCTTATGAAGTTGTTACAGGATTCATAGAGCTCTTAGGTAGGTAAGCATATCTATACCTGTGTTCGCTAGGGTGAATGACTAACCCCAACTTCAAAAGACAATGGCTACTGTATATTCAAGACCCTTTCAGACTTTATCATTATGGACCTTGTTTTCATCAGCTTACCCTTCAGTATCTTCTGAATCATTTAGCATTACCAGATTTAGATATCTAAGGGTTTCCCTAAGATGAGTCATTACAGCAAAATGTCAAATCTGAGAAGGGTATGTTATAATAAAGATACGTAACAGGGCAGAAGCAACTAAAGGAGAAAGCATGCATATGAAATCTTATTTTAAAAAAGCAAATTATATAATGGTTTGGGGAGATTAAGGGAAAACCACGCTTAAAAAAAAAAAGAAAAGAAAAGAAACAGCAGGCTACCAGGACAGAGATGGCCTTAAGAACAGAAAGGCAAATATGAACTTACTGATACTCAGCTGGAGATCAGAATATTCACTCTGCTCCAAACTCTGGAGCCAAATATATTCTTGTCTCAAGGACTGGGTCTGGGGTGCACTTTCTCAGATGTCTGTGAGGTTCACCCCTCACTAACAATCATCTGTATGCACGTACATACATACACATACACACACACACGACTTCATCTAAAAGGTATCCTCTACCACCTACCTGAAATAGCATATCCAGTGGCTGACCTACAACTCATGTGTCACCTTCTATTCCTTCACTCTGCTAGTGTTCTTCATGAACATACTAGTACCTGCCATTATTTATTGTTTATGATCTGTCTTCCCTTATGTGAATGAAGTATCCTTACTTCATTTTTTAATGTCCTAATGAGTCATTCACCCTAGTGAACATAAGTTCAGATATGTTCACTAAAAAAAAAACACCTAATATATATTATGCAAATAATAAATATTTGTTAAACAAAGGTTAGATATACAGAGAGTGCAGATCTACACACTGGAATAGTGTAAAATGTGAAATAGTAAATCATCTTCACAGTGGCACTAATTAGAAAACTTCCGGTAAGCAGAAGTACAAATAGCATAAGATAAAATAAAGGAAAAAATAAAATAAAATTCAAAGCAAGTAGCTATTATAAGCAATGCAAATTGTGTCCATTCTCTCCTGCCCTCAGTTATCTCCCTAAAGAAAAAGCTCCCACCATCTCGTCTTCTCACTTCTGAACTCATTGTTCTCTAAGACAATCTTGTCCAATAAAACTTTCTGTGATGAAATAAATGTACCATTACCTGCACTGTCCAACACCAGTCTCATGTAACTACAGTTCAGCATCAAAATATCTAGTGTAATGAGTATCTGAATTTTAATACTAAATGTATTTAAGTTTATATTGGCACATGAGCAACCCTGTTGTACAGCTCAGCGAAAAACTATATAGTTTTGTTCTTGCTAGTAACTGCTAAAATCATAAAGGCAGTGTGGTAAGGAATATAAATGATAAAGGAGCCATTTCTGAATTAACATTCTATACTAGTTATAGAATTCTATACTAGTAAGCATAAAAGCCCAGAGCTTACAACTCTACTCTAAAACTAAAGAAAATTCAAATATACAAATCATTCCATATACATACCTAACAGAATGGAAGACTAATTTCATTCTATCAGGTACAAGTAACTTTCACACCATCATGGCAACTATTCTTAAACTTAAACTTGATTTCTCATGAATTATCAAAGTACTTCAATGTGTTAGAAATTTCCATATATATATTTAATCATCATCGCAGTAACTTTTCTCTCTGCCTATCTGCAGCTATTTGTTTAACAGTTTGGAGAACAGGCAAATATCCAATTCAGTAAATAATACTCTAACTGCTTCCCTGATTTACCTAAGTCAAGCGAAAAACTCCAGACTTGATCACTTGTTACCTTTTAGACAGGCTGAGTAAAATAATCAAGACCAGAGTTCTTGGACAAAGTGCAGCATTTACAGCTGAAATTCTTTTGGTGGGAAATGCATTGATTATAAATGTGGGTGTACCACTTAACTCTAATTCTAATGTGCTGTATCAATTTCGCTAAAATTTATGTCAATAATGCGTCATTACTTTTCTGAGTGAAAATTACCTACCCAAGTCCCGCTTATCTTTTGAGCCATACTTTGATTGCTCAATTGTAGCACATTTTGTTCTGGTGAGCATATACTGTTTTATTCCTGTTTTTTAAAAGTTCAAAAGAGTTTAATGATCACAGAAGAAAGACTACTGCTATTCAATTTCATACTGGGTAAACGCCTTATATGGTAACAAGGGTTTGTGGAAACTGTAGCATACATCCTGAGATTATAACGTATATACTATCTCAGTACCTTGAATTGTTCCCTAGTCCCATCTGTATGGATTTTTTTTTTTTTTTAGTGCAAAACTCCAATGCAATTATATTTCAAATTTAAGCTACACATAGGAAGCACTCATACACTAAGCCACACTATTCAATTTGGAAAGGAGATTCTAAAAAATGAAGAAAAAAAAAAAGGTGCCTAAAAGTTTTGCTAATAATACAAATGACTTAGGCCTATTCCCAGATTTCAACAGACTGTTACAGTCAGGAATATTTTTGGAGGGTGTGCTTTGAGGGTTTTTTTCCTCTCTCTCTTTTACTGGGGTAACATTGGTTTAAGTCATTGTATATGAGTTTAGAGGTACAGAACCACATTCACTTCCAAGGCACTAAAAGAAAGTCCACCATGACAGAATGTGATTTTAAAACCTTTTCTTTCAGTCAAGAGAATATATATGTATTTTATTTCTTCTAGAGTCTCCAGAAATAGCTTACTCTGACTAACATCAATAAAGAAGCATATGAATTCAGCATTAGAAAGAAATTCTTATTCCAAGATAGTTTTTTTTTTCAAGTCCACAAACTGATAGATGATACACTTAAAGTCAACAAGGCTTTATATGTTTTAGCTGTTTTGAAACAGAACTTATACTTATTAAACAAACAAACAAAAAGTATCTCTGCCATACTGAAAGAATTAAGTTTAACGATGACCAATTTTCAAATAGCAATGCATTTTTACATTAAATTGAGGAAATGCTCAAAGATGGTTTTACACCTAGAATGATCCTTCGAAAACTTCCTCACACACTGATCACTCTTGTATTCCATAAATCCTTCAGTGCTGAAGAAATGTTTTTACAACACACTTTCAGCTTAATATTTCTTCATTTGCCTTTACCTTTTTTCCCACATTTTCACCACTCCTTTTGCTGCATAAGAATTTAAAATATATAAACGATTTCCTTTCTTTTCAGCAATAATAGCATGGCTATTTAAAGAGGATTGCTAACATTTCCTTTCTCAGTGTTTTACCACGCAACACTACTGCAACACCGTTAAATGTAAATGTTGATCAAGACTAATTCCGAAAAGCAGCTTTACTTCCTATTATTCATAAAATAAGGTGCAGATGTGTTTAATGGAAAAGAATTATCGTTGCCTCAGTAACTACTTTCTCACAGTTTGAGATTATAATAACACAATCAGCACATTAAATTTCTGCAATTTTTTCTCAATAATCTCAACCATTTCTATGGATATTACTATGCCAATTAGCGTCCTTGTGAGGACAGCACATTTTACATATAAAGAAACCATAACAGCAAGTAATTTGAGCATGATGGTCATTCAATTGAGATGAAAGCACAAACTATATTTCTCTACCTATTTCTAATGAAAAGTGAAATTACATAATATTTTTTCCAGAAAACACACCCCATAATTTTTTTTTAAATTATCAGCAAATGGAACATGTTTCCTGAAATCAGATTGCCTCTTCCTCAAGAACTTACTCAAGTTTTTCGTTCCAAATATTTTTATTATTCCTTGCCAAAATTTTTGATTAGGTGTTAACATATGGTCAAAGCATATATATTACTTTCCCACAGCTAATATGACATCTTCTATTTATAATAATCTTACAATGTTAATTCTCTCCTGCATACTTATACGTGCCAGCTTACAAAACCTGCTACCTCTGTTCAGCAAGCCTTCTAAAACATTTTCATCTTTTTATCTAAAATACTAACCCGTTTGGTCAATTACTGATCTCCTTCACTTTTACACAAGCTATTTTTCAGTCAGTAATTTTTCCCTTTTTCTACCTAACTACATAATGACATTTTCACATATTTAGTCTTCCTGTATTTTTACGAGTTCTCTTTCTGCAACAAATTGCTCAACCTTCTTCCCTTTCATTGGTTTTGAAACAGCTTTTTTAGACATATTGTCAAACATAATTCAACAAACACTTCCTGAAAAACCATGACATTCTAGTATGACGGCAGGTCAATCCCAATTGTCCCTTGCCTTGTTATGCTTCCAATCCACTGAGCAAGAACGGCAGCAGCAAATAATTTCAAAATAATGGAATATGCATTTGGACAGCAGAAGGCTCTGGAGGTTAGAGAAGCAAGTGCTCCAACGTGAAGCCCAGGCAAACACTGTAGAGCAGGCAGCTCCACACCTCACAACAGGAGCATCCAGGGCGAGGCAGGGAGGGCAAAAAGGGCAGGGAAAAGGGGATTCCAGACAGAAGGAACAGCAAGTGTGAAGACAGAGAAGTGAAGGAACACTGGGTGGATGAGAACGTGAAGCCATTCTTATTACCACAGCAAAAGCTGAGTAAAGAAGAAGAGAAAAGGAGGGAGAGAGATAGACAGCAGCCAAGTCACAGTCTGCCTTGCACTTGGACATGAGCAACTGCGTCTGTTCTACATGGAATAGTCATTGAACCATACTGAGATATGGTGGTAACTATGCATGTTTTGGAAAACTCAGGCTCCATAATGAAAAATATACATAGCACGAATAAAGCTGGGGATTGCTTGAGTTTGTGGTACCCCAGGCAACGAGAGCCTGCGGTTCCACAGGCAAAAAAAATAGCAAGACCTAGTCTCAAAAAAGAAAAAAAAAGATTACAGCCCCATGTACACTTCCCACATGTGTGTACATATGAGTGTATGTGTCTGGTATTCACAATTGTTTACTTTTCCTAGGAGGATTGTTACATGGCAATAAACTCTTTCCCAAAAATCTTTATTTCTGGGAGAAGGGTAATCCGGGAAGGAAAATTCTGTTAAATAGTAAACTACTAGTAATCAGAGACAATGATTTACTTAAAAAGTAATACTGAGGCTTCTATGAACAGTGAAAATCCACAAGGCAAATTTGAAACCCATAAAACTTGAAAGCAAATCCATTTAAAGTTCAAAATATTTTTGTTTCTGTAACAAAGGATACCTTAGCTGTTTTATATTCCAAATAAATTGATGGTATACAAAATGTTTTAGGAAAGAATATATAGCTTGAATATAATCTTTTACCCCTAAACTGGAAAAAAAAATCTATATATTATTAACTATAAAAATATATAATAAAAAGTATGCTCCTTTTTCAACTACAGTAAAAAGAACCAAGGTTAAAGTAAAGGGCTTTTTTGTTGTTGTTGTTGTTTTTTTATACTTCCCCTCTGCTTAAACAAAATCCATTTTCTTCTGAAGGAAAGTTTTGCATTTCATTTGTGTTACAGTAATAAGGAAGAGAAGTAAACTTACTTGTATCAGCTTGACTTCCCACACTGATGTACCTATCATTGCCAGGAAGTGCTGTTTGGTAATAAGTTGTCTCCTCCTGCTGAGGGGTCTTGGCATTCTTCGCAGTAAGGAAAGCTACTGCTAATTCCAAATTTCCATTACTATCCTTCAAATATCAAAAACGAAAAGTCAAATATTTTGAAGTAACTTTAGACATTCTCACATACCTTAGTAATTTTCTCCACAACTACTAATACATAATAAGAAAAATCATTTTTAAATTTGGGATTATTCTGTGATTCTAATTTTATAGTACAAATTTACTGTAAACAAAGCATAATACATCAGTAGCAATTCTGGTTTTGACTAGTTAAAACTAGTGATACAATAATCAATCAAAAGTAATTAAGACTAATATAAAATTTATAAACAATTTCTTAGACTTCCAATACTTTCATAATTTGCTAACTACAACAACAACAACAAAAATCACTCATGAATTTATACTTATAAAATGTTTGGAACTAAAAAGTTCTCCTGGAGCCAACCACATAGAAGAGTACAGAATGAACACTTGAAATGATATGTCTGCAACAAAAACTCTAAAAGACATTCCCTTAATATGGATTCTGAGTACAAACCTAGAGATAAACTTTACAAGTAAATGTCAGACTTGCTGAAAGAAATGTTCAACAACGTGTTCTAAAACTTGAAAATAGAGACACACAGAACTCTAAGACAGAAATACTCAAAACTGTCAAGATGACAATCCTACCCAAACAAAATACATATATTTTATGCAACTCTAATCAAAGGTATACATGGACAAAAGTATTCTAAAGTTAATTTTGAAGAAAGGAGATGCTAGACAACTAAGAATTTTTTAAACAGCAAAAAGAAAAAAGTTGATTAATATCACTATATGCTCTATTCACTTAACAA
>PVHY01005365.1:0-83952 GCA_004024945.1 Uropsilus gracilis | reverse complement strand
TCCAGAAAAAAAAAAAAAAAAGGAATTGGTGGGGGGGAATCCTGTACGTGCTCTGTTCTGTGAAAAGACGTCTGGCCTCAGCAGTCAACCTAACCCGAAATGAAATGTCTAGACCGGGAGAATAATTGACGATTCGATCCTCTAATCAATGGGACAAGAGGGGAGATTGACAAAAGCTTTATCCAATCAGGAGAAAGCTTGGGTGTACAAAGGTTCGCAATAGCCAGAGAGGGCGGAGCAGAGAAGATCTGAAGTTCTCTGCGGCTCTGAAGGGGATGGTGTGGTTCAAGCTGTCAACGCTACAAGCTCTTCCGGATTTAGCAAGCACAATAGGAAAGAGTTTTCGAGTTTAAGAAAAAACAAAACAAAACTATTTGGGGGATTTTCTTTTTGCATGAATTGTATGCTTTTTTTATTGCCTTTTGGAAAAAGTTAGAAAAATTCTGCTCGAGAAATATGTCACTTTGCATTAATTATTGTTCTAAATTCAGGGAAGTTACTAGCTTGTAGAAAGTGAGGTTCAATTCTAGAAATGTGTGGCTTATAAAGTTGCTTGAATTGTGAGACTAGAGATCTTTGGGAAGAAATATATTGCATACTTAGCATTACAAAACTCACTTTGACTATCTTAGAAAGTTGGCTTTTCAAGTACTGTGAAGGGATAAGTAAGTCTCTCGAACTCTAAACAACAGTTTTAAGGAAGAGAGCATGTTTCACAGGTGAACTGACAGCTGTGTTAGTACATTTGAAAGGAAGAGGGGGAGGAAGGGATTCTTCTTAGCTTTTCTTGAATTCCACTATTTAAATACACAGCCAGTAGCAAATATGAAATCAAGACTAGTCAGGTTCACATTTCTCCTTGCTACCACAACAACCCTGTGAAGGATGTGTGTGGAAGACTGCTGACTCCCTAACTCTGACCTGCAGTCTGGCCTCTTGGACAAGTCTTTGACACCAATCCAGTGTAAACCAACTGCAGTAGCTTGTCTTGGAGACAGTAACTGGCAGCCTTTAACTAAAATATATCCATCTTCTCCTTTCCTCTGAGCAGTGTAGACAACTAATTCTGTTGGGAAGTAAATGGAAAATAACATGGGCACTTTCCCATTTTAGGATTAAATCCCCATGGAGCTATTTCCCGAGGTTTTAGGCCTTGTAATCAAATTTGGTTTGGAAATTTGATGTAAGAGTCCACTTGAATGCTCTGTTCAATTTAGGATTGATGATTCAATTTAGTAATATATGCATATAAGAAAAATCTGCACACAAGTGACCAGCAGGTCAAAAAAACTAGAGAAGAAAATGTTGGGATATGCTTGTGATAAAGTTAGTCTTGGTAAGAACTAGAGCGTTAATGGTGTTGTCACTTATGAACCCCAATTTTATCTTCACTGTTTTGGGGCATTAAAATCTAAATCATATTAATAAGATCTTCCTATTAAGTAACTTCTGAAATAAGAGGTATTTGAGATGTACATATAAGTGAAACCTTCTTGATGTAATTTATATATCTAAGAGGATTTCTAAAGCTGGCAAGGTAACATTTCTGCAAATAAAACACAGTAAATGCAAGGCTGGGCTCTGTGCCAGGAAGAATATGGATAGCAGAGAGCATGACAGGAGACTCTTTTGCGCAGAGACAATCCCATTTCAAGGCAGCCTCCTAGCACTTGCAAAATAAATGATTGGAGCGGTTATTTCCAATAAGGGGTTTATCCTTCCTAACAATGGGTCATTTATATGATTGCTGTAAACTAGTTTTCCTACTTCACCTGTGTTTCCTACACTATTTCACTACTATCCTTCCTTTCTCTTCCCTTCACCTCTGCTCTCTCCCAAGTATCCTAAAGCCTTGGTGAACTCTGGACAAGGATTTACTTTTCCAACTTGGGAAAAGGGGAGCTGGAAGTGTTTTTTACCCCCAGACTGCCCTTTGAGAAACATCTGTTTCTTTGTGTGTGTGCTTCAATTTATGCCTGTTGGAGAGAAAGTTACCAGAAGCCTTTCTGTAACTGTAACTCTTCTACTGTATTTTTCTCAGTCAGGTTTCCAAAGGCTATAGTTGGAACTGTGCTTTGTAGTGTTTCCCCCGCCTCTCTCCTACCCTCCTCCCTCCTCCCTCCTCCCGCGGGGAGGGAGCGGGAGCTGGCGGAGATAGGAGAGAAAGCAAGAACGGATGTGAAGGGCTTTGGTGCTGAACTTGGATCCAGCCCTTGCCTAGAGGGCGCAAACAATCGTCCCATATCCAAAAGTCTTACGAAGGGCGCCAAAAGTTACTTAAGATAATATTGCTAACCGCAGAAAACTGGAAATCGCGGGCACATCCACTCCGGCAACAAAAGAAGTTTTTAAAGTGGAAATATCAGCATTAAATTACTTTCCTCCATTGTTTAAAAAATAGGGCAACGAGCCAGTCCTTTTAAAAAATTCTTTTTCTTGAGATTCCATTAAAACTTAGAAACTTTGCTATTTTGGAAAAAGACAGAACTGTACTCTATCTTTTAATACACCAAAAGAAAGATTTTAATCTTGCTCTGGAAGAGAGCTTCCCAAGAGTACACACTCGGAACAATAACTTCTCACTGTGCCTCAGTTACATGTTGGGACCGTCAGCCAGAAACTTCTATCGAGGAAACTTGGAGCGCATTGAAGTTATAGATCCCAGCAAAGGTTTTCGTGGCCAGGGATGTTGTCTTTGTAACCCGGCTTAGCTTTAGGACGTTTCCCTCTGCTAGAATCCAGGAGGAACCAAGGGAAAGCAGTTGTTAAATTTGGGAAAATGGACTTCTGATTAAAGGTGTTAAGCCACTATTCCTCCTCACCCCTTAATAAATAATCTGAGAGATTTCCAAAGGATATTGAGGAGAGGGGTATGTGAAAATGGTCTCCTGAGCATTCAGGAACTATTTTGGCAATAAAGTAACCGGAGAACAAGCACCAGATAATTTTACACAGATACAGAATTTCTCAGAGGATTTTATTTTGCTTTCTTCAGAATATTCTTGCTCATCGCTGTATTTTAAAACATGGGGAGAGAGGAAGAGTTCTGAATGAGAGTGCCTAACATATCACTTCTCCCTCACCTGCTGAGTGGGTATTCTTCCAGCAATTTTCTCTTTGCAGAGGCTCCTTTAACCAAGGTGTAGTTGGTTTCCTGTGGGGTAGGTAGACTCATTTTCCTTTTGGAATTTTCAGAAGAATTCACGAATGTTACAGGCTCCAAAACAGAGTGAGGGATAGGAGGAGTAAGAGATGGGATGGGGGCTTGGAGGAAGGTAGTGTACTTTTTTTCCCCCAGCAGGGAGAGCCTACAGAGAAAATATGAGGTTAAAAAAACTGGAAAAGCAAGCTTATTGGCAAGTTGCCAAACCCTAAAAACCACCCCCCCCCTTTCTGCCAAAACAATACTTTACCAAACCTAAAATAATTGCAGGAAGCTCTTTTTCATTTTAAGAACTATTACCTGAGGGAGAGGGCAAAAGAGGGGATTCTTACAAGGCACACTTCCAGAGGTGTCCCTCGAACAGGGACGCTAATGATAGCTTGTGTCCAGTTCTGGACATGCGTTTGTGGACCAGAATATCTCCCTTCCCAATGGGGACATCTCTTTCGCATTTTTTTTTCTCCGAAAAAGAAAAGATGTCACAGCTAAACCACTGTTGTTCCTGAACATGTAGAACTTTTTCTATGGCGTCTGTATTCAGACCCACTAGTTTCACAGTCCTGAGAGGGAGAACGCTCATTAATCTCCGCCTCCCTTTCTCCAGATACCCTCCCCCCCCCAATTCCTCCAAATCCGGTGAATCTGCCGTGTGAAATGATTCCCCAACCAACCCCGCCGCTGAATGCCATAGGACTGAAGCTGCACAAAGTTTGCAGTATTTTGTGCATAATTACCTCTGCCCACGATCTATTCCCACAGAAAGCTTGGTTGGAGAGATTACAGCACTTCGAGTCGTACCGCATTTCCGAGGGAAAAAGTTACCTAGGAGGGCAAATAAAAAAATTTGCATACATGCAAATTTGCCCCCTGCCCTCCTCTTCGGTTCTCTCGGTGCCCACACAGTGAGCCCGGGGTGCAGGGCAACCTGGCAAAGTTGCCCAAGTCCGCCAACCAGGTCCGCGAAGGTCTGCGGCGGGGGTTGGGGGATGGGGATGAGGAAAAGTAGTTTTGTTTGCTTAAGCACATCCTGTGGCAGCCTATAGCTGCCCGGGAGTACAGACTGTAACTGCTCCTCACTGCGTTACCCAGTAATGCGCTGAGCGGGGAGGGGGGGGGCGAGGGGGGGGCAGAGGGAGCGAGAGAGCGAGGAACCAGAGAGGGAGCGAGCGAGCGAGCGGGCGAGCGCGAGCGGCCGCGGAGGCTCGGGACCGGGCTGGCCGCGCGGCGCCGCAGCCGCCCCCTCCCCCACACATCCCCCCCCGCCCGGCGGCGGCGCGAGCGGGCGGCGGCTGTGCGGTGCGGTGCAGAGCGGAGGCGGAGGCGGGCGCGCGGGCAGCTCGCGGGCACCAGGCCGGGCGGGCGCGGGAGCGGGAAAGGGTGCGCTATGCCTTTAACGCCCGCGTACAGTAGACATGTATAGTGGAGTGTAGGGAAACTCTAGGCGGGGTTAAAGTTCAGCTCATGGAGCGGCAATAGCGCTGGCTGGCTGCAGTTGAGCCGAGTTGGAAATGTGAACGCAAGAAGCAGGCTTGATTTTTTTTCTCCCCCCTTCTCTCTCTCTCTTCCTCTCTCCCTCTTTCTCCTGTCTCACCCGCACTCACGCACACCTCCTAACCGCACACCCAGACGCACACGCACACCCCACCGCCCGGCAGTTATGTATTCTCCGCTCTGTCTCACCCAGGTAAGCAGCTGTTCGGATGCGGACGGGGTAGGGGGTCGGGGCTGCGGGGGCAGACCCGTGGCTGGGCAGGGGTTGCCGGGGACCGTCGCGCTGGCTGGGCCCGGGGCATGTGTCTTGGTGTGCACCCGTGTTTGCGCGTGTTTCTGTGTGTGTGTGTGCGCGCGTGTGCTGGGAGGGGGGAAGAAAGACAGCTTTAAGAAAGTAACTTTGTTTCCATGCGGGTGCATTCCTTTTGCACGGCCATTTGTGTGGGCACATGGCTAATGGCGCCCTCTTATTAATGCGTTAATTAATATCGGGGCGATTGACTGCGGAACGGCGGTGTTTTCGGACGCCCCGCACGTGTTTCGGCAGGGTTGCAACCCATGACACGCTGAAATCTGGACTCAGCGTTTCTGCAGCCGAGAGGCCGGTTTCTGTAGTTCCGCGGCGCCCGGGGAGGGGCCGGCCGACGGAGCCCACCGCACACCCCGCACGCTCAGGGCAGCTGAAACCCCCGGGTGCAGGGAGAACTCGGGTTCCTGTGCCCACAGCCCGCTCCCGGAGCCCGCGCCGCGGCAGCCTCCGCAAACTCTTACTTTTGTTTATTGTTTGTCAACCTTTGGGGTCGGCCGTGGGAGGGACGCGAGCTGGCGTCCCGGCCCTGATCGGGACAGCGCCCCTCGGACGCGGGCGGGCGGCGGCGAACCGGCCCCTGGGCTCGGCGGAGCGGGACTGCGTGGACGCGCGTCCACTCGCGCCGGCCGGGTGGAGCCTGCGTCCTCGGCGCTTCTCGCCCACTGGCTTTCCTGAGCGAAAGTTTAGGTGCCCACGCTGCGCAGAGCGGCGATCGGTGGAGGCCGCGGCCCGCGGCCCGCGGGCTGGGGAGCGCCGGGCGCAGTTGGGCTCCCGGCCGCGAGCCCGAGCCGTGCGGCCCGGGCCGGACGCCGCTCCCCCCGCCTCGGCCGCTGCCGCCGCCGCCGCCTCCTCCTCCCGCTGCCGCGCGACTCCAGCAGCTCCGCGCGCCGGACGGGGGCAACTTTTCCCCTCCGACTCAACTCTGAGCGTGGGTCTCCCTCGCCTCACTGCCCCTCCTTCCCATACCCTCCTTTGCATCCCGCTCAGGTCTGCAACACCCCCAGGCGAAATATTGCTACTTCACGGCTCCGGATCTGGTCCCTTTTGAACATATTATTTATTTTCTTTACTAAAAGGCATGAAGTCAAAGTGATTTTGCGTTAAAAATTTTTTGAAAGAAAACTGTGAACCTTCATAGTGTTTTGGTACTCTGCAGTCTGATCATTAATCACCTACATGAAGTTGTAGGCTTCATAGAAAATGTTTTTCACCACTCCCTTAAAAAACCTGCTACCATCTCTTGTCTTCATTTAGCAGGAGATAACGGTTTAACCCGAATACTTGCTGGAAGGCTGAAAAGTAGCAATAGCTATTTCTCTTCTCTCTAGATTCTGGCTATGTTTTCCTCATGATATCACTTCTTATTGCAATATCTAACAGTAATAATATCGGCTATTTGATCTCAGAAGACTCTTAAGTGCATCTTTTATGTTAAAATGGTCTGTTTGGGATTTAGGCCTAGCTTTAATAATGGATAGCAGTTGCTTTTGGTTATTGTGAAAGTTTCTTTAATTTAAAAAAAATTTTTCCCTTCACAAACTTCCAAAGTTCCTGTTTTAGTAACTTTGTGGAAGTATGGAGTGAAACTTTCCAACCACTCCTGGCAAGGTTCACAATTGCATATGGATAAGATGCAAAGTGTAAGATAATTTGAACAAGTTACGACTACAGTGAGAATGCTGAGATTCCAAGGCTGAAGTTGTAGCTGGCAAAAGTTCGCAATACATAGAACTTGTAGATAATACCAGTGTGTGCTGCACTGGTGGGAAAGGACCTTAACAGAGACATTAGCGTCTTCTCAAGTGAGCTCTCCAAAGATAAAATTATATTTTGGAATGGTGCCTATGTGAGAATACCTGTGTATCCAAGCAGGCCCAGGGCATACTCAGCTATTTAACAAAGTTGAATTCTTACTTCATAAGCTGTTATCACATGAAATTAAAAAATATATATATTAGTGTGATTGATATATTCACTAGGCCTTCTTCTGGAAACACCACTAAGAGAAAGACTTACTTGGTGTAGCAGTTTGTGAAGGATATGTGCCCTAAACAGTGAATGAAAGCCATATATTTTATGAGTTCGTCTTTTAAAAATTGAGTTACAATTTATTTAACTTGTTGGAAGATTTATAAAGCTTTTGAACTAGTTAAAAAATAAAACTTAGATAGTTTATTGGTCATTAAAAAAATCCAGTAAGCACAGTGATAAAAGTAGTCTAAATGGAAGAATAAACTGCTTAAACATGTATGAATTGAAAGAAAACTTGGCCAGGAAAATGCCAAACATCTTTTAATTATATCGATATATCATAACCAAGTCATGTACCTGGCTACAGAATGATAACCTAGTAGAAATTTATAGATTAACCGTGAAAGAAGTAGTTCCAGAAATATTAGCATTCAGTGGTTCTTAAATTTTGGCTTACTTACAGATCATCATTTAATATGGTCATTCAAAGACATACCGCTTTGGAAACAGGTTTTCAGGTTTTTTTTTTTTTTTTTTTTTTTTTTGGCCTGTAACTTTCTCACCCAGTATATACGTAAAATATTGTGTGTTGTTTCCTTAAGTATTATAGCATGACTTATGGCAATATGTGCAGCGACATGATTTATAAGGGCATACTCTTTTTTTTTTTTAATTAACTAATTTATGCAATGCCTGGACATACAAGCTAATGATATTCTTTAGTTTTGATGTTCTGGAGTATTTCTAATTGTGAGTTAAGAAAGATAACTAACACTGTAATTGTGCGCGTGAGTAAAGTTATACAAAATAGTGTGCACTTTTATTGGTACATTCTTGAAACCTTTGGGGGATTAATAAGTCGAAAATACTTTTGAAACAAAATTGGGGAAAGATTATTTGTAATGACTAGTTGACATAGCCTCATTTATGGATTTTTATGATGAGATATATGGGCATTTGGTTGGCAGGTAAAATCCTTTTGAACACGAATGAACATAGTTTAGTTTTCTGAGAAGCATATTACTGGGAATATCTTTAAATACTTAAATGCAAAATTAGAGTGTTTATTTAAAATGTTTATTATCAATAATAAAGCTTTTTATACTAAGATAACATTTTAACCTAAGTATGAATTGTTTGGAACTAAAGTTATTCTTTGCATTATAAAACGGAACTGGGACTTTTAAGTGAAACCCTCCTTTTGGTGAAAGCTCACTTTGTAGTTAAGGTAGACGCTAGGAGTTTTTTGCAGAATACCACAGAGTTCTGGTCCTTAGCAAATTCTGTGTATGTAAGAAAATCAGTTTATGTGAAGGATTGTTTCAAGTCCCAAATTTATGTATTTTAGAGCATTTCAAGGATGAGCTCAGAATATAGTAATGTTTAAATGCTTTGCGGTTTGGCGTATACCTTATTGGATAAACCGTGACTTGAAAAATGCCCCCCTACCCTCCCTCCCCCCCACCCCCCCCATTTCTCTCTTCTTCTAAAGCATTGGCAATAAGATTCTCAAACATCAGAAATTTTAAAATGTGAGTGACTTATGGTAAATAATATTTTTTCTATTTTTCCCATTTCCCCACTGCTTAAGAACACATATTTTGTGAAAGCTGATTTCTTTGATTCTTTTACTGAGAAAGAGTAGTTTTCATAGCTAAACTTAAAATCCAGAACTTGAAATTTGTTCAGAGTGTAAAAAATTAATGCCAGTTGTTGAAATGATTCCTTATATGTTATATTAACATATACTCAGAAAAACCAGACTTTTATAGTGTTTAGATTACAGTGTTTTAGCAGAGTTGATTGTTAAACTATTTTACCAATTTTAACCACTTGGACTCTTGAAAATGTAATAACTGCTTTAATAGTAATATTTTGAATATGTACATGCGAATCCAAAGCATATTAAGATGGATATTACAAACTGAACCAAGAATGCATTTTATAATGTTATCCTACACTGTTAAAGAAAATCATCAGATATTTCTTTTTTTTTTTTTTTTTTGATTCACATTTATTTGAAAGTAAATAATTTCTCTTTGGGGGCTATAGTGAAGCCGACAGAAGTTATGTAACATTAGTGAGGCTTAGTTAATCAAAAGTTAGATGTACTCAGAAAGCTTGGTGAAGGCAACTACTGAATTTTAATTAAATTTTATATTTGTATTTCTTAAGAAAATGTCAAGCAAAATAATCAAACATTTTCAGTAAAACTAAGAAAAATTTAAATGTTTTAAATTCAGTTTTGTTTTCGAATTACTGAAATTTAAGAGGCCACTGTGAGGGTTTTCCTGAGGTTTCATAAAGATTGAATGTACCAGCTTCTCATTTTCCCTGTATGAAATGCCTGAAATATTATTTTCAAAAATTAAATAAATACTGTTTTTTAGAGATGGTCATTATTGAAGTTGTTTCACAATCAGATCGATATATTAAATGTACTTAGTTGCAACAGTGTTGTCACAGTGAAACGTTTTGTTTACTATCTGGCATGTATGCTTCTCTTTGTTTTCTCCTTTTTTTTCTTTTTGTTTCATTCCCATAGTATCAGCAATTATGTCTTGGCCATAGATCTTTTATTTTAGTCGGATGAATATCAAATTCATCTCTTATTTTGTGTGTAGGGCTGCCAGATTTTTCGGAGTTTTTGACTGAAAAAATTATGTGCCTCTGTCATATTTGAACGAGGAATTAAGATGTCACAAAAATGACTAGGAGATATATCAGAGTTTACATGCGTTATGTTTTGAGGGAAACTCTTTGTTTTCATTGATCGTGGAGATGATTTTTTGCTCCTAGACTTCCATAAACATTGACTGGCATCTAAATGTTTAGGATTTGCCAATCTGGCGGCCGAGCCCTGGCTGTACTACAAGTAGTGAGGTCAAGGCTGGAGCAAAATTAGATATGCCTTCCTTGAAATAGGGTTAAGCTTATATATTGTTATAAGCGGTTTGATAAACTTTACATAACTGTCTAAAGAATTTGAGACGTAGGCCCGACAATAGAACTTGATAAACCTTTGGTGAATATATCAAAACATTTAAACAATTTTAGCAGTTTTCTTCTCTGAGATGGTAAGAAACTTTACTGATTGTTTCTTTCTTCCTTTCGGACTTCCCATAGGGCTCCTCTATATGATTTTGGTAATGCAACGATTGAATCAAGTTTTAAGTGAAGTCAGCCTTTTCTTTTATAAGGTGGTCATCTAAAGAAAAGTTATTTCCTTTGTTTTCATGATGCTCATATTTTTGTTTTTATCCTTCTCCCCAGGATGAATTTCATCCTTTCATTGAAGCACTTCTGCCCCACGTCCGAGCCTTCGCCTACACATGGTTCAACCTGCAGGCCCGAAAACGAAAATACTTCAAAAAACATGAAAAGCGTATGTCAAAAGAAGAAGAGAGAGCCGTGAAGGATGAGTTACTAAGTGAAAAACCAGAGGTCAAGCAGAAGTGGGCATCTCGACTTCTGGCCAAGTTACGGAAAGATATCCGACCTGAGTACCGAGAGGATTTTGTTCTTACAGTTACAGGGAAAAAGCCTCCATGTTGTGTTCTTTCCAACCCAGACCAGAAAGGCAAGATGCGAAGAATTGACTGCCTCCGCCAGGCAGATAAAGTCTGGAGGTTGGACCTCGTTATGGTGATTTTATTTAAAGGTATTCCGCTTGAAAGTACTGATGGCGAGCGCCTTGTAAAGTCCCCACAGTGCTCGAATCCAGGGCTCTGTGTCCAGCCCCATCACATAGGGGTTTCTGTTAAGGAACTCGATTTATATTTGGCATACTTTGTGCATGCAGCAGGTAAGTGCCATGGTGAGAAGTCCTTCTACTTTCTTGTGTGTGTTACTGCTGACCTCTGTCTATGCTCGCCATTACCAAGCTCCCCAAGTTGTAGGCCACAGTGTATAATAGTGTGGTTTCAAAGGTAGACAAACCGAAGTCTGAACAGCCAGGAGCCTCAGGGGCTGAGGGGCCACCCTCACATAGCTTTGAGAGGACTTACTAAGTTCAGCTCTTTGGTAAGTAGTCTTATCATAGGTGTTGTTGGCCAGTTACGTGATATGTTTAAATCACATTTTTTTGGACATGGTTGAGAGAAGCTTCATGAAAGATCCTTATAAGAAAGAATATATTGTAGCTGGCAAGTGATCTAGTTAAAAGCATTTAGCTTGGTAGTGAGACAATATTTTTAGCTGCTTTTCTTATGGGAGTGTTTTTAACCTTCTGGGGCCTCTTGAACCCCCTGCTAATTAAGAAGAGGTTGGAGGTAAGATAACTATCAAATTGCTGATCATTTATGAAAGAAAATACGCAAACTTAGTAGCTTTGTATTTAGGAATGTTTAGTGTTATCTGAGGTAGCTATGTGAAAAAACAACCCAACTCTAAGCAATTGATATAAAGGTTAATATGAAAAGTGACCAATCTGTACAGTGCGTGAATGCATTGAGAAATTCATATTGATAATTGAGTCAATGAGTTGCTTTGATTTGTAATAAAATTCTTTATTGTCTCAAGACTTTTCAGAGCCTATTATAGCATTTCGAGGAGCATTCGGAAGAAAACCGTTGAGACCTGGATAAAATAATGCATTTTTACTTTGTTCCTTTCGTCTTGTTTTAGATAAAGGCTCATTGTGTTATGTGAAAGCTCAGGTCTTGTGTAACTTGTTGACTTTTTATATGTACATATCGGTCTTGCTAGATTACCTTCATGGCAGTTACTTGAGCCAGATGGAAGAAAGAAGGTTGTGGAATCCTATAAGTAGGTTGTTGGGGCCTCATGTATTTTTGTTTTTTCTCACAAGGAAGAGAAAAGTTGTTACCTGTGAAATCATATTTTTACAAAATATATTTCTAAAGAGGTAAGCTATTTTTTAAAGAAGTGAGCTGATATCCTACTTCCTATTATTTTTTAAAGTATGTTTTAGAAAAAGAACTTTTGTTATCCATCTGTCTTTACTTAAGAAACTAGAGAAATTAACTTTGTACGCATGTAACATCATCATTTGCATTCTTTTGTCAGGGTATAGATGAGTATTTTAGAGGATGTGATTTGTGTTTCAGATATTTGGGTTTTTGAAAATGTAGATTTCATTGTAAGTAGTGCCTGTTGCTTTAGCTAGTTTTGGGTAGTGGAAACGAAAAGGTGTTGACCTCTCAGATGATGCTAAATAGGAAAAAGTAGCCTATTCCAAACACCTTTTATAATCCAATTGTTACAAGTTTATTTTGTCTACTGAAAAAGTAAAGTTAAAAAAAAAAAGGAAAGCACAAAACATTTGTGTGTGTAAGTGGGAATTGTGCTAGGAAAGAAAGTTTAAAGCAAAGTGTGTTTTAAATGCTTTCAGCAAGCACTCTTTACAATCTTGTGTTTAATTTTTTGATATTTAGAAAAATAATTTACTTGTAAATTATAATAAATGTTCTAATGGACCAGCACAGAAACTTGAGGGTGCTACCAGGTGATATACATCAATGTGTGTTCTTCTGTACAAGGTAACATCAAAATGAAAAGCCTGTCACGTTTTCCCATTTTGGATGTCAGTATCTCTCTGAGATTTAAAGAAATGTAAACTTTATAGCTCTTGCCATTGCATGTATTCTCTTTCGTTGATGACGGTTTCTTACTGCTCTGATGCTCTAAGTCCTTGAGTTAACACTCAAGGATTGCTTCAATACCTGAGGGGTGATGTTGGTAAAATGACATGTAGAAGGTTGCCTAGGAGCGTGAGCATCCTTACTGCTTATGAAAAATTTATTGACAGCAACATGGGTCAGACTACCTTTCGGTTTGGTTTTCGTGGCGTTTCCCAGAACCCCTTGCGAAGCCTGAACATCAGCCAAATGCAAGGCCATTGGTTTTCGCCAGAGTGCAGTGATGGCTGCTGCCGTGTGCGTGCAACAGGGCGATTGCAAGAGAAATATTAAGGGCCTTTGTCTGAAAATATTTCAGATTTGATTTAAGAGACGTAGAGACCTGTTATTTGTGGAAGGGAAGCTGCCAATACAAATAGGAGGTAGATCGGTCAACTTACATACAACTGATTTGACAAGCATCTGTTATAATACTGAAGATTTGTAAACACTAAACAATGTTTTTACCTCCTTAAAAGTTTTGAGAACTTGCCAGTATTGGCAGGAGGCAGAGACTCTGAAACGTGCTGCAAGAAACCTGCCAAAACCATTATGGCCTTTTCACCTATAGCATGTTTTTTTTTTCCCTTCTTCTGAAATTGTTTTTTTTTTTTTTTTTTTCCCCTTCCAAAATTTTGTGGTCCCTTCCATGGCCACAAAAATACGATATTTTCCACCCTTTAAAAAAATGTGTACAATAATTATTCATACCTCGACCTCTTCTTTGGAAGGTGAAACCTTAGAGCACACATATAAATACTGGAAGCTAATGTAGAAACAGTTTTTTGAAAGTCATGGCAATTTACTCTAAGATGTATTGAAATGTAAAAAATACAACACATCAACTACATTCCAATTTTTTCCCTCTAAATCCAGTGGCATTAGAACTGTGTGGGAAACAGTAACAAGTGTAATGAAATCGGAGTGATTTCATAAGCCCAAGAATTTCATCTCGTTAAAAGTCTAAAAGAGTAAAACCATTTTATGCCCTTAATTTGGTCTCTTTTTGGGTTGTCCTTCCCATGTATCATGTGACAACTTGGAGATATTATGGTAGTGTGGCAAATAGTTTTCTTCGTGGGCGTGTAACAGTAAAGCTAATTTATGACCAGTCTTTACCAGATGATCTGTATCAGAATCTACAATATACCCGGCACGTGGCAAGGTCACAATTTAAGTTGTTAAGGTCATAACCTTAGCCACCAGGCATTTGACCTTTTAGATAAAGTTAACCTTTGTTCATTAGTAGGCACTCAACCGAGAACTTTCTGGAGAGTTTTTTTTTTTTTTTTAAACTGCTTCTGTATAACTTCTGGTAATGTAATCAGATTCTAGAAAGATTCTTAGCTGCGTTAAATTTTGTAAGAGATTAGACTTTTTAGGACTCATCCCTGGGTTACAGATAGATAAGTTACTCTAGCTAAGTCATAGAAGGAAAGTGTGACTATTTTTGATAGTTATTACCTGCTGTAGGGTAGAAAACACAAACTCTGAGGCAGCTGTGTGGAGAGATATAAAATATAAAATTAGACAAATGGAATTATGTTTAATTCAACTTAGGCTTCTGCTAACTTTCAAATGGCATTGGGCCCCAAAGCTAAATCACAATGAGCATCTTCACATTTTTGCAGATGAGACATTTTCTAAGATTGAAAGTATTTTTAATTATCTTAAAATTCACTGCAAAAGATGAATAATCACCAAAATTTGTTAGGTAATTGATGTAATTATTACTTAGTGATGCTGAATTGAATTAATCCTAATGGTGGTAAAAATACACAAGAGTTTTAAGGTAGAAAGTGAGAAATTTTGCACAACAGTGTTTCACTGCAGTAGTTACTGATTTCTTTCTCAATACTCCTGTACTAGCTTCACTTTGTTTTGCTTGTACCAGGAATAGCTGCGGTCCCATATCTCAAGGAGAGAGCTGTTGCTGTGTCTCAGAAGTCTGGTACCTGTCCAGTAAACCTGTGTGACAGTATTACTGATTACCACATTACCTGTAGCATATTGTTCCCTTAATTACACTGTCATGAATGCTCATTTAAAATATTTACATTACTACCAGTTTTGCTCTGATATACCACGTATTATTCCATTTCAGCTGAGAGAGAGATACTCCCATTCAGGTGCATTTTAGTTTTATTCTGGCTCCGTGACTGCCATTCCTTCATATAGTAATAGAGAAAGCTGTGATATGTAGATGAACCAGATGGTCATGTTGACAGATTGAGAATTCACTTCCTACTGCTTCCGAGCAGGTGTAAGATTAGGAGTGTCTGTGTATGAGCCTGTGTGTGTGCTTCGTGTGCATGTGTGTGCACATCCAGAGTGCACACAAAGTGCTGCTGAGAGCAGTGGGAATGATTTCTTTTTTCTAAAAAGCTAGTACTTTAAAAATTGTGTGATGTTATAGATAAGATTATCTCTGCCTAGGGAATAATTATTAATAGAAATTTTTAAATAAATGTTAGAGTTTAGTTTATAATTTTATACCAAATTAATTGATAACTTCTTAAATTTTAGGTAACTTACTAGATTGGTTTGCATATCTAAAATATATTCACTATGTTCTGTTAGCAGGTATATATGTCTTATGCGAATTTATGCACCTCTGGTAATATACATTGTGTAATTAAGCTTCTTCAGTATATTAATAAACTTACTAGGAGAAATTTGTACAGCTAATTCCTGTGTTTTATAAAGTTTGTTTGAATAAAGGAGTAAGTTTAAAATGTAGTGATTTTTAAAATTAAGAGTAAGTACCACTCTTGTTCATATTCTAATTCTAAAACTGAAGGGGATTTTGTGTCAGGACTGATCTACTGTAAATAATTGGCATATGAGCACAGTTTATAAAAATTTCATTTATCTCTATATTTTTTATTCAAAGGAGCCAGTACCAACAAGCAACAAAACTTGATATAAAAAATGACTTTTATATACTTGATTGTTTTCTGTTTAGTGTGAAGATAGTAACAATATCCTTTTCCTGAATGGGGCAGTGATACCCTTTATGTAGAATAGGTGGAAAAGATGGACATTCTAAAGTAGAAAGTGCCTTGTAATAGGGAAAAAGAGTTGTTCTGGAGTAGACCAGTGGAGGGAGGTCCGTTCATTTATGGCTAAGGGGTTTGAGTGTTGGTAAGGCATTTCCCAACACTGCTGGCTTGGATTTGCCTTGTCTTCTTTTCCCCCCATTGATGAATAGCATTAATTTAAACCTATTTAGGGCTAGTGTGGGAGAAACCACAGTCTTTGTTGTGGTCACTGCTGTACACAGTAGGACTGGGTGTTTCGCTTGGTTTAAGGCCTCAAGCTGCTTCCAGAGGACACAGAACGCCTGTCAGCTTTAAAAATTTGCACAGAAGCAGCAACAATTTTAATTGTTCACGAATGTTAATATAGATTATTGAAAACAATTTGGAGGATTAGAAGGAGAAACATAAAATACAGATTAAATACAAGAGAATGCTAAATGCCAGTTTACTATAATTTTTTAAAACTGTGTTCATATGCCAGGTATTTCAGCCTGAATTTCTCCATGGTTATTTAGAAGTTAGATCTTGCTTTTAAATATATTATACATTGTAAATCCTTGGGAGGTAGGTGAAGGGGAAAGAAGAAGTCAGGTGGAGGAGGAGGAGAATGAATGAGCTGGCATGCTTTGTTAAAAGAAACATAAAACCGTGAACTTAATCGCAAATGGAGATGCTCTAAAAAGTGTTTTGGTTTAAGTAATGACTGTAAAAGGATCCTGAGAAACAAGATATCAAGTGCAGAATTTTTTAATCCATTTCCCCACCTTTTTTTTTTTTTTTTTTTGCCTAGTTTGTTACAGGCTAAGAGCTTATTTGGGGGCTTTTACAGTTTCTAGAAAGAGAGGTTTTATAAAAGTTCTTTTTAATTTTGAGGGGTCCAGTGTGGGACATTGTGCCATGAATAAACTTGGAAAGGGTTTTTTGGGACATTTATTATAACCACTTTGCTTTTTAAGTGGTAGTTTATGGTGGTGTCAAATTTTCAACTGTCTCCTACTAAGGCAACTGTAAAATACAAATTATTGATCCAAACTTTAGTGTCCCTGAACTTACCAGAAACTCTAGCTGCTGCTAAAATAGAAATGACTTCCATTACTAGTCCAGGTATTAGGGAAAAAACTTCATGTTTTGTTGTAATAACTCTATATTGTAAAAGTATATTTTGTATGATGCAATAAGTTAAAATTGAGAGGAAAAGTTCATTTCTGTTAACTATTTTGACAAGAATTGGTTTTCTTTAATATGTAATATGTTGCTGGTCCCAAACTTAGAAATGATTAGAATGATCACAGTTGAAACGGTACAGCTTTAACGTTCTTTGAGAGCTTTACACTTATTTCTCTTTGTGCCTTTCATGTACTTTCCAAGTAGCAGATATTTTGGACTTAAATCAGTTGAGATCAAAGAGGAGAAAGGCAGGCAGATAACTTTATTGAGTGTCTGTTCTGCAGCAGGTGCTGTACTGAGTTTGGTCATATATTGCAGCTTTCATATTCTTCTTCGCCCCCCACCTCCCCTTTTTAAACTTCCTAGAAATACCGTGAATAAGTAAGGCAGTTATATTTAAATGCTTGAAAATAAGGTCTCAGTGTGCCCAGGTGATTTCAGCGAGCAAGATTAAACCCAGATTTTCTGTTCTAAAGCCTGTGCTCTTTTTTTTGGGGGGGGGGAGGGCGCGGAATAACCACCCATCAGATCTAGTCTATATCCTTGCTTACATCCTGTTGTCTGGGGTTGGATGCCATTTAAATGACATTACACACCTACATTGAATCAAGGAGAACTAAAAAGTCAAAATCTAAAGCCTTCCCACGGAGATATTTTACTGTGGAGTTCAGATGTTACTCACAGAACGAGGCTACATTCGGGAAAGGGAGGAATGTCCTTATTCTTGTCAGTGTTGGGGTCAAAAATCTGGAATGACTTGTTCTTTGTTTTTAGAATGTTGAAGTTTAGTGAATAAAAGCATTATACACGTTTAAGGGTTTTTTTTGTTTGTTTGTTTTTTTTGTTTTTTGTAAGATGAAGTTAGATAAATTAAGTCTAAATGCTTTGGGAAGCCATTGAGAATAAAGACATTTTATAAAATTGGTTGTGTGTAATATTTTACTTGGCAGACTTTTGTGTGTATTTTCTTGTGTATACAAGAGGTAGATATATCTAATTTCCCTTAATAATTAGGTTTAAAAATTTTAAATTTACTTTGCTTTGTAAAGATATTTTGATTATGGCCATGTGTATAATTAAAAGAAAACAAAAATGGAATTTTGCGAATTAGAATTTTTTTTTTGATGAACCAAAGGAGAAAATTTGAAAATTGGCAAATGTTTGCTCTCAGTATTCTTAAATGACAAATTTATTGACTGATTTTATTTGGTGTCTTTATTTTCATTTCATTCATTTAAACATAGGCAAGGTTAATTCTTAATGACTTCAGTGCCAAAATTGAGTCTCACTCTGTATGGATTTTATAATTGTAAATAGGAAAAAAAAATCAATGAATTTGCACTGTATTTACTCTATAAATAATTCTAGGGTTTTTACTAAAAAACATAAGCTGCTAAGCTAGCTTCTGTTGAATAAAATAGAGATGTGATTTTTCTTTTGAGATTCATTTTTAGAAATTTTAATAAATCTAAAAGGGTACTGGACAATCAGCTATATTAGAAGGGGAAAACTGAGGTATGTGAGTAAAAGTGATAAGTTGGAGATATAAAAGAGGTTTGAAGTTAAAAATTAGCCTTGTATCCCCTTAACCGCTTTATCTAGCTTCAGTACTGCCTGCCTTTTGATCTCTCTGATGAGTGCTGATGGTGGTCCCAAAGATGCTGTGAGTTTCCAGACGTAAGCATTTTCAGAGCATATATAGTCATATAAATATTTTAATGGTTATTTCTGAAATGGTCCCTGGGCTTAAAAAATGAAATAAGTGACAAAACATATTTTTAAAAAATGAATAGTATTTAAAATTTTGTATGTATGTCTGTAGCATCTGCCATTGTCAGGCTGTTGTCTTTGTTGCTATGGTTTGGGTGATTTTATTTCCTTTTGTAATTTTGCCAGCCCATGATTAGGTAGTGCAACATGTTCACACTGTTGGGGAAGATGTATCTGTGGTGAGTCATATAGCTTGATCTAAGTGGTAATTTTTGGTAGAGAAAGGTATTTGTCAGTGAATTATAAGAACTGGGGTGCTAGATTTGATTTAATTTTCACTTTTTGATTTAATTTTCAAAGGCAGGGACATATTACTTAATATGGGAAAGTCAAAGCTATCTTTGTGTTGTGTGCCTGCCTCTTTCCTTGTGCCCTGTTGAAGGCATTTAGAATTCTGTGTATTTCAGTCTTAAAGGATTACTTATCTACTCTTGAGCTCCTGCTTAAAATGAATATTATATATACAGGATTCCATCATTGTCACTTTTAAATATTCCATTGCCTTTCAAAGGAGCTGACATTACAAGTCCTTAGGTTGACAAATTCTCATCAACTTTTGTAAAAATTTTGGCTGCAGAAGGAATAAAGTCAAAGGAGGCCTATAGACAGATGGATTTCAGTGTTGAGATGACATCAGGCCCTTCTTCATGGCATTTTTAAGCATTCCAAATGAATGAGGAATGGAGTTGCTTTAAGAACTTTACTTTAGAATGAGTAATTAAGATATTGTATATCTGCTGGTGAACTTCTGCTGCCTAGTATTAAACAGAACTATACGGACTCATACGATGACAGATAAGTGGAGAAAATTATGAACATCTTTTATGCTAAAAAGCAGTTCATAAATGATGCTAGATTTTAAAAATGTTGATGGAAAACAGTGTCTACCTGACATTTTTTATTTAGCATTAAGTAATTGGAAGTGAACAATAAGTAGGTTACAAACATTTAAGGTGAAGCAAGGATTCTGAGTGAGAATTGGCAAAAACTTATCTGCATTTTTGTATGATTGTGGTAAGATTGTGAAGAAGCAGATGATATAAAAATTAGTGTATTAGTAAGGTTGCTGATTGATTCATTTAGTTGGCTTTTTCTCCCCTCTTTTAGAGAGTAGTTTCAAGTAACTTCTGAGAATGAACTCTTTGTAACTTGATGCTGTTCAACAGCATAACTATTGTTGTTTGTTCCTGTCAGGGAAAGATAGTCATTGCAATACTTTTACTGTATAGTCTCTTGATATGTGACAGGGACTTTTATTAAAAATTCTTTTTCTTTTAATGTAGTTTTGGAAGTCCCTTGTCCTTCCCACTCTATCAAGAACCACAGTAGTTTTAACAAGATTCAAATGAAGTTTTATGATATTCTCAGCTCAAGTCACGGTATAGACAAGTGTCTTATTATTTAGGAATTCTGGAATTCGTGTATCTTAACTTTTCTGTAAAATGAAGCATTGAAATTAGCAGAAAAGTGTCACCTTATTGGTCTTAAAAATCTTTGACGTGTGAGAATATTGTCATTTGAAATGATAGGGTTTGAAGAGCTAATTGTTCTAAAGGTATTTGCCACTCATCTCAGAAAAGATGAAGAACATGCAAAATGGATAAATGTAATCCTTTGTACTTTTCCCACATACATTTTTAACTATAGTGACTCTGATTTCTCTAGAAAGGTCAGAGGTTTCAGACAGAAAACTTTGTAGTTCTTCAGAGACAGACATTTTCAGTTTTGCTATAGAAAGACTGACTATGCATAACTTTTTACTTTTTTTGCAAGTGAACCTCCAGAATGGTAGGATGGAGCATTGCTGTATAAGAAGTGAAGCTGTGTCATGAGACTGCAGAATGAGAGGGAAAGAGGTAGATTGGAGAGGAATATAGATGCACATTTAGAGATTCACAATTTTGGTTCTTTATTATCAATGACCTTTTTAAAAGGTGAGGGCAGTTCAGCCGAACCAGTGCACAGTGCACAGTGTAAGAACGCTCTGTGACAAACTCTCTGAATACTGAGCACGTCAAGGACTTTACATACTGAGCACGTCAAGGACTTTACATGTCTGGGTGTCATTTCTTAGCATTGACTTTGTTGGTTTTCTAAATTGTGGGTATGGGTTTCTTTGGCTTTCTGTGGGTCTCATTGTTTTTACTTTGTTTTCCTTTTGGACTCCTCCAAGGTTTGGAGAATATTTCATTTTGGATGGTGGTGGCAAGTAGAGATCATAAACTTTTCTTATTGTAGTTGCTCCTGTTATTCAGGAAACTGAGGTTCAGAAAGCATTAGTAACTTACTTGAGTTTGTTCCAACAGTAAGTGGCAAAGACGGGATCAAAGGCAGATCCATCAGTTCCCAGACACTGTGCTATGACCTATGATATTTAAATGTACTCTCTTTTACATGATTTTGTTAGCTCTTCATGTATGAATGTTATGTTTTAAGTACAGGAACTTCAGTCAGTGCCGCTCTGCAGGTGGAGATGGACAGAGCTGTGGGTCCACTGTACAAGGTTAGTAAGAGGTTAGGACAAGTGAGTAAGTCGGACCCTTCTGTGACCTGTTTTTATCTCTAAGGTATTTCCTTTTGTATCAGATTCTAAGCTCTGGTTGGATCAGTAAGTGTTCTCGGAAATACATAATACTGCCGCAAGCTGTTGTTTTCTCTGAAGCTTAAAAGTAGCAAGAAATTAGAGCGTTTTCTGTTTCATTCACAGCTTTAGTTTCAAACCTTCAGGGTAACTTAGAGGAAACTTACATTTTATAGGTGAGAGAAAAGAAGTGTGTGGATCACAGAATCTCTGGAGATAGAAGAGTCTTGCAACATGGAGTGTGCTGTTGGTCTTTCTATCAAGGTGGATCTTTTTGATGGGCTGGCACAGACAGTCTTTCAGTTAGTTACTTTATTGACAAATTCTACCTTGTCACTGGCAACTGAGTTTAAGCAAAGTTGTTTTGAACATTAACTACTGACTAGGCACTAGGAAACAAAGCCTAAGAAAGTACCAGATGAGTTGATACTCTTTGATGTGATTTCCTCAGAAAGCAAGATTTAAAAGCTTTTGATGTTTTAAACCTAGGATCCGTCTAGCTGACAGCTCTCTGAAATTGGCAGAACCAGTTGTTGTTACCACCTTTTTGTCATATACTCAGTGTATATTGAGGAATTCTGTCATTTAATTTCACTTCTGTTAAGTGTTAAAGATTTTTGTTTCTCATGTCAAACAATATCTGTGTACAGGGAAAGAAAATTTGAGTAGGGACAAAACAGGGCACAGGTGGTTTCTATCATTTGATAGTTTACCTGAGTGTGTTTTCTTTAAAGAAAACCGTTGATACACAAAAAAGTTCTTTTTTAAAGGACAACCCTATCATAATCCTGAAGTATAAAACAGTTATAGGGAAGTGGTACAGCAGAAGAGTGAGTGACTGAAAAACAGAAAGGAAGGGAAGACCTTGGGGAACAAGCCATGGTGAATTCACGTGATGGTTGGTAGCAGTTCCTGCAGCATAGCCAAGCCTGGTAGCTGAGTTCACTTCTCTATTTTGTTCCTTCTCTGAAGAAAGTTGTATTCTTGAGACTTAACCTGAAGTGGGTTTTAAGTTTTCCAATAGCTCAAGCTGCTCTTCCTTTCTCTTGGTAAGACAGATACGTGTCATATTCAGAGAACTGTAAGGGGGTTCTGTACGTGTAAGTGTGTCATTGTGTTAATGGGACAGCTGTGAGGGTCTTTTGGGAAAATGTACAGATGGTGATAGGAAAGAGAAGAACTGTTGCATGTCTGATAAGTGAAACACAAACAACAACAAAAATCTGTTGCTTCCAAATCGTGTATATTGGAAATTCTTTTTTTTGTTCTGTTATATCTGCTTATTCTTTAATCTGAAAGTGAAATCTCGTTCTCCAGTCATTAATATGTGTATTTTTCTCTGTATAGAGTGCAGAATGAATGATTTGTTCTGTAGTTATTTCAAAAGGCAGAAAATGTGAGTCTAACATTGAGAATGGCAAGGGATTGTCATAGAAACTCATTCTGCACACTGTAAATAAAAATGGTGGGGATTAGTCACAGTAACGTGTGGGACATCTTGAAATTCAAGACAGATTCTTTGTTTTACAGTCAGTAGAAGGGATGCAAACTTGATAGAGTTCATGGGATGTTAACAGTTTGGTTCCTCCAGGGAAACCCCACGTTGTCTTTGTATTAAATAAGTCACTTGGATACAAATACCTGATGATTTCAGCAGTATCTGGTGTTTCCTTCAATAGTGCCTTGTTTCCAAATAATGAAAATTTAGCAAGTTTAAAAATGAAACCATAGGAAGTTTTTTGCCATTGATTTTTGAAATACCCCTTCTTGCCTTCCCTTCCTTCCTCTGACCTTTTTTTTTTTTTTTGAATTTGTAATAGCATTTTTATTTCCAGATCTGGTTTGTTTTCTTTCATTTTCCATTAACCATGTTAATGATGACCAGCTTCTGTTAATGCTGTGCATTTTAAATGCTGTATATTCAATTAGGTATAATGAGCCTGCAATGCAACACCTTTTCTGTTCTCTAACCTAGTATTTAGAAGGAAACTACTTCAGAGTATTCTGATCGTCATAGTCCAACATCTGGAGAAAGGATTGTTTGTCTTTAAATATGGAATGAATTCCCCGTTACACATCCCTGCTAGGGTGATTGATGTTTCAATAAATTTGAATGTATCAACCTTGGATCCTAACTTTTAGAGGTAGGAGTTGGCCTCTGAGAAGGGATTGCAGAACTTAAGGGACTTAGTATTATGGAACGGTTCATGCTATTGATGGTCCCTTTCCCAAGCTAAGCTGTATTGAATGTTTTAATCAATAAACATTTGATTATGTAGTCAAAATAATAGCTATAATATTTTTTTATTGTAATGGTAAGCTGTATTTAGGCAAAAGTGAGATAATTAAAGTGAGTAAATTACCTATTTGATTTGAGTCAACCCGTGAGCATACCTGACCTTGAAAATGAGGAGAGCACATGCTGTTTTAGTTCATGGGACTTCCAGGGGCTTCTTGTCTTCCTGCCTTTTCTCAGTCTCTACCTACATTTCATTCTGTACCATAGGTACATATGTACTTACTCTTTTTCTTTCATTACTCCTTCTGCTTCTGCTTTTAGTGTATGTGCTGCCAAAAGGAGCTTTGTTCCTTCCACTTCAGCCTCACCGCCATGACTTAGACCTTTTCATGACAGCTTTGGGCTAAGGACTCCTTTCCCACATTCCTATAGTATCTTAATATTAGATTTTCACTCACCATCAGCACTTCCTGTGTTATTAGAAAATGTTCCGTATTCAAAATGGGGTTGAGATTTCTTTGTGAGCAGGAGCGGATTGTATTCATTTGTGTGTAACCCACCTTGGGGTGCTTATGGTCTGGTATTTAGTATTGTTTCAGTATCCTTGTTGTGCTGATGACTTGATGGGGAATTGGTTAAAACAAGCTTAAAATATGAATTAAAACTTAGCGCTTTGGCATGTTCACCTCGAGAATGAATTTAAGTCTAACTTTTTTACTTGATGGTCAAAATAATTTTCTGTTCTTACCCTATGGTACTTACTGATTTCTACTTTTTCACTATGTTACTCTAAAGAAATATTGAAATGTGAATAAATTAGACTTCTGAGAGTAAAGGTTCATTGGTGCTAGATTTATTTATAGCAAACTATTCAGGCTGTTTGTTTTTTCCAAGATCCTTGTCTTGACTTTTATCTAAACTGTTTACCTAGAAAAAGATGATTGGGAGATGATAGAATGATATAGCCATTGCTCTAGCTTCTATGCAAGCAAATCATCTTTATTCCTGTAGTAATTTATCAGGTACCTACTATGTGTTAGTTATTCTGCTAGGAAGAGATGTAGAGGATTACTGTTTTGTGGAGTTAAGATTCTAAAGATTAAAAGTGGTTAAAAGTGTAACTCTTTCCTCTGGATGGATACTCACATTTCTTTTTTCCTTTTTTTTTTTTTTTTTTTGGTTTTAAATCACACATTGTCTTACCCTGCAGGAAAAGTGTCTGTCAGTCATATTCTTATCTCAAGATGGGATGGTAGTTCTATATCCACTGAGTAGGGTGTATTCTGGCGGGGTTACTTTAAGTTGGGGGAGGCCTCAAGCAGTAGATGTAGAAAAGTTAGAGTGGAATTAAGAAGTTGGACCCAAGTTGGACCCACAGATAGTTGGGTCTAACTTCTTAATTCCACTCTAACTTTTATCTCTGCATACCTACAGAAATGAATGTGGGAGGTGGGAGTAGATTTGGAGGGTCCCCAGCAGATGGTGGTGGTTTTTATTATTATTTATTTTAAAATAATTGAAAAGCATAGTACTTGTGTCACCTGTAATGCACATCATGCATTCACCCTCCAATCCAAATAACTCATTAAAACTTATACCAGTTTTGTTAGCTCCAAAATGCACCAGCATATGTAAATCTTCTCCATTGAATTGGAGACCTATTGATTGTAGGTAATATAAACCTCTCTAAGGGAAACAGAACCCAACTGAAGATAAGAATCCACCCTCCACACACATACAGCATTTATGATTTTATTTCTCTAGACATGTTCATTATCAAAACTGTTCCACTGCAGACTTTCCCATAAAGTCTTTCTGTCTGGCCCTATTTTCATATCTAACAACTCCTACTGGTTTCAGCAAAGAAGCATTTTGATAGTCTTTCCCTCCCTCCTTCCTTCCCTCTGTGTCTCTCTCTCTTTCCTCCTGCCCTCCCTCTCTTCCTCCTTACCCCTCCTTCCTTTTTTAAAAATTAAAATCTAAAAGTAATGAGAAAAATTAAGAAATCATATGAAAATTACTTTGTTTTAAAGAGGGTGAGATTAAACCTCCTTTTCATAGACAAGTATTTCATAGATTACTAAAGGAACCTAACTCTCTCCACCTTCTTTGGTGATCAGTCACCAGAAATATTCCAGCGAGGAATGAAAGTTAGACTGTAATTTTTTTTTCATGTGTGTTCTAATTGGTTCTCAATGCTACTGAAAGGATAGTGTGCCAGCCTGCATTTTGCAAAGTGTAGACAGAGCATGGGGCCTTCCCAATATATTTCCTAGGATTGGAACTTCTTGCAACTGTTTTAACTATTAAAATAACTTGTATTTTTTCATATATTGCTTTGCCATTTTGTTTTTCTTCCTGAACCATAAGATCCTAGTCAAGGTCAATGTATGGAGAGTTGTTTATAAAATAATAATCCTGAGTAGGAGAAATACTTTAGGTTTTCATACAAAATCTCAAAAATTTTCTGCCAGTGACAGAAAACCAATTCAGATTTTGAAAAGGTAAATAGCTCTGTTTTTCCACTGTTAAGATTTATTATTAAAGTATTCTTAATATGAAGTTGAATTAGGAAATACTGTTTTTTCTATTCCTTATGGTATAACTGATCTCTAAAAGAGCATCTTAATTAATGAAACCATAGCACCTTGTTTATTTTCTAATTTTTAAATGTTGTTAATGCTATAACAATGAATTCATGGCCTTGTAATGTTCATCTTTTTTTCTTTGGTGTGGCAGGTTGAACATCTTGGAGGGTGTATTTAGATATCATATAGTGGAGAGATCGTGGCTGGAAGAGAGTAACTTGATATCAGCCACTGTAATGCTTATCAGTGAAATTCAAACTCATTTAACTATGACTTAATTTTCTGATTATATTTTTGTATCTGAGAGATGTTCAGCTTCATTGTGGCAATGTGTGGCTAGACAGACATTGTTATTTTGATTTCTTATTGCTGTAGAACACCTTTTTAAAAGAATTTTATCTCTGCATACCTATAGAAATGAATGTGGGAGGTGGGAGTAGATTTGGAGGGTCCCCAGCAGATGGTGGTGGTTATTATTATTATTTATTTTAAAATAATTGAAAAGCATAGTACTTGTGTCACCTGTAAAAATGGATATTGTGACTTTCTGACTGGGCCTGTGATGAAATGAGGGCTCCCCAATACAGTTAAATTTGTCTTTTAGTACCTCATGCCACTCATGCTCAGTCAGGTTTTAAAGACTTCTTTTGAGGATTTTCATAGAAACTCACTCTTATAACCAAATACTGAGTTGAATGTTATCATAGAAAGGAAATCTTACACTCATCTATCATCCCTTCTCTGCCAAACCACACACAAAAAACTCACTTTCTTGATTTCTTAACACAAGCACACATATCTGCGGGTGTACATGCAAATACATACATTATATGTTATGTGTATTATGTATATGACATACATATACATATGTCTATATTACTGATAGCTGTTTACAATAACCTGGATCATTCTTTTTTAATCCCTTTCCAGGAATCAGTTATTTTTCTTTTCATTATTTTTTTCATTTAAAATTTCATGTTTAAGCCAGACATGGTGGCGTGTGCCTGTAAGCTTCAGCCTATGAAGCGGCTGGGGCAAAGGATCGCGGTTTGAGTCCCGATTGGGGCAACACGGCGAGACCTAGTGCCCCAAAATAACTGGACATGGTGGTGCACGCCTGTAATCCCAGCTACCTGGGAAGCTGAGACTGGGGATTACTTGAGTCCGTGGTACCCTGGCCAACGTGAACCTGCGGTTCCACGTGCAAAAATAGCGAGACCTAGTCTCAAAAAAATAAATAAGTAAAATAAAATTTCTTGTTTATAATTACTTTCCTATTCACAAAAATCAACCTAGTAATTTAAAATTGCATTTTCTTTTAAAACAAGTAAAATCAGTGCTTGAAATGGAATGTCCAAAGACTGATGGGTTTATATCAACCAAATATGAATTATCTGTAGCTTGGACCTCCTGTGTAACTGCATCCTCCCAATTTGCATGAGGAACTGAGACTACCTGATGTATTTTCTTAGGGAAAGTCAAGCAGCATTATTAAAGTAATTCAAAGTAGAAATTCAAGTGCATTTCATATAAACCTTTTCAAGTAGCTTACTTAAAATATCATAGGATAATATGAAATATCCCTTTGTCTTAATAGACAGTGGTTTAATTTCTTATTTAATTTCCCTTTATTTTATGAATAAAAGTAAAAAATATATACATGTTATAATACATAATAATGAACTTGGCAATTCAGTTATCAATACCAAATAACCTTGCGCTTGTTACTGTGGTCTCTGAATATACCGTCTTGAAGTTTCCCAAGGGTCCTGAATATTGTTTATCATTCTCCTCCTACAAAGTAATGTTGTGTCACATATATGTATCATGATGTTGTTCCCATATATTGTTCAGTTTTGTTTGTTAGTAAGTTTTATAAAAATTATATATACAAACACATACATGCATATGCACACATGTTTGCAAGTTTTCATTCATGTTTCTGGAAGCTGCATTTTCACCTAACATTTTTCTTATGTTGCTACATATACTATAATTATTTTCTCTTGTTGTATAGTATGCCATGTGTCCTGCATGTGGGATGTTTCCATTATTTGACATTAGCAGGTGTTGTGAGTGATAACTTGTCTTGGGGAGCACATATCTAAACCTTTCTTTAGGATACCACCTAACAATGGAATTGATGGGTCATTGGGTGTTTTAATGCTCCACTTAAGAAAAAAGAAAACTTCATTTTATTATAAAGTTGTATCTATTTGCATTCTCACTAGCTATTGCAATGTGTAAAAGATTCCCTTGATAAACATCGTCTTCAACACTTGCCTTTGCCAGGTTTTTACTTTTTGCCAATCTGGTTGTTATAAAATGCTATTTTGTTGTGGTCTTAATTTGTATTTCTAATTTAATTAATTATAAGATTAAACATCTTTTTATGTATTTGTGAATCACTCTCTTTCTCTAAAATAAATGTTCATGTCTTTACTCTTTTTCTCCCTTATTTTGTTGCTTGTTTTTTTTCCCTCTTGGTTTGTAGGAATTCTTTATGTATCTTGGATTTTATTTCTTTGCCAGTTTGTAGATACCTTTTCATATTTGTGGTTTGTCTTTTCATTTTGCTTAAGGTATCTTTGATGAACAAAGCTTCCTAATTTTAATTTAGTAAAATTGATTAATCTTGTTTTACAGTTTGTGTCTTGTTTAAGATGTTCTTGCCTCTGAGTTTAGAAATATATGGTATTTTTTTATACATTTTTAACTCTATTTCACATTTAAGTTTGTTTTCCATTTGGAATTAATTTTGTATATGGAATGATATAGGGAATCAATTTCATTTTTTCTGCATGAGCAACTGTTTTCATGTTATCAGTTATTGAATAACTTTCTGTTCCCCAAATGATCTTCAAAGAACTCTGTCTATAAGACTTAATATTTGTATGAGTCTGTTTCTGTATTCTTCTGGTCCTGTGATCAATTTGTCTACCCTGTACCAAAACCATATTGTCTTAGCTACTAAGCTCTTATACATTAATTTTGATATCTGAAAGGCAAATTCTTCTTACCTCTTCTTTCTTCTTGAAGTATTTTTTTATCTATTCTTGACCCTTCACTATTCCATATATATTTTAAAATCATTTGGACAAGTTTGATGAAAGATTCTGCAGTAATTTTGTTTAGAAATGTATTTACAGATTAATTTGAGGGGAGGTGACTTTTTATTATCAAATCTTACTATGTCTATGAACATGGTATATCTATTTAGCTATTATCTTTTAATAAATTGACTTAAATAACTCACACAAGTCTTGAACAATTTTTGCGAAGGTTTTTTAAAAAAGTATGTTTTCTAACTATGTAGTATTGAAATATGTTAATTTTTGCATAGTATGATCTTATATCCAGCTGTATTTATATATTTTTAGCCAATATTTTATGAGTTATTTTATGTTTACTGTGGAGATAATCATCAAATGCAAACAATTACATTTTCATATTTGTTATTTTAATCTTCTTTTATTTTCCTTACCCTTCTCACTCTGTTGACTGGTACCTCACTGTCATTTTGAACTAATTTGATTTTTCCCCCCTTGGCTTCTTTTCAATCCTTTATTCATGAATGAGATTGAGTTAATGTCTTAACTTTTAAGCCTTACCTTTTAAACTTTACATTTACTGATCACATGATCACATTTTAATCACAGAAAGGACAACCTTACTAAGTTGTAGCAATTTTTTCCTAGGTTTGTTTGCTCCCCTTTAGCCCCCCAATTTAAACTCAGATTCTTCTGGCAGTTTATTTTTGCCAGGTGGTATTAGCGTAAATTAGTGGGTTTAGAGGTGTTCTAAATAGTCATCTAAAATTTCAGAATAAACAGGTCATTTCTACATATTATTTAGTTTAGGTATTTTAGGTATTTAGGTGACCCAAAGTAGCAATTTTTTTTTATTCGACATTCTTCAAAATTGTGTATGTGAATCAGTTTTGTGAGTTTTGAGTTAAACATAGAACCTTTAAAGAGCATTTTGCACAATTTAAAATGCCTGGTTTGGATGGACTTACTATTAACCCCCCTTTTCCTCATGCAATTTTTGTTAAGACTTGAACAGATTATTCCTAATCTTCTGAGCAGACTGCAGGAAGACAACTATTAAAAGTAGAAAGCTATTAAGCAGTCAGGGGTTTATTATGCTTTAGTGTTTTGTTTAAGTCTGTTCTTAATTGGTTGATTAATGTACACGATGTCCTTTTCCCCCCTCCATCTCTACAGATGGCAAATGGTAGGTCCCAACTGTCATTGTTCGCAAAAAAGGTTATGGTTCAAAGTCAAAGATTCAGAGATACCACAATAATCAATCATAGGAACTTGTCTTAGAGTGCCCAGCCAGGCAAAATTTAGGTGGAGTAATAATAGTTATTCAGAATCCCTTAGGAGCATTTTTTGGGGGCATGTTCTTGATTTTATTTAGAAGAGTTTATTTAATTAATAGAACTGTGTTTCCAGAATTAATGCCAGGCATTTAAATAAAATGAACAAGAATGGTTAACAAATTTTGTGTTGATGTTGATCACTCATCTAATATTGCTAGAATTTAGGTAGATAGTTAAAAATGAGTGTAATAGAAAAGTAACTTTCTTAATATCTTGAGATTAACAGAACATGTTCAGAGGAATACCTTTTACCATTTTCATATGAAAATGATTTATAATGGTTGACTTCCTTTCTTAGTAGGAAGAATAGAATTATTTTCTAGTATTGATCCATAAAAAGGATTTGCATTTTATTCATACTATAAAAGAAACTTTAATGGATACATTGTGATAATTGAATCTATACTGTGTATCACTATCAAAGTATCTTTTTAGTTATTTTGTTATATAATTCAGTAACTAAATTTAAGTCATGGCACAGGAGATGACTATATTATATCTTTTAAGCATACTGTATAACCTCTAATATTCTTAAAGTGGATGGCAGTTAAGGACATTTTTAGTTGAGTGTGCTTGGGTGTATGTGTGTGCATGCCTGCGTGCTTGTGTGCCTGTGTGTTGGGGGAGGGAAAAGGAGATTCTATAACATTCAGCACAGTATGAAACTAAGTCAAAGGAGTTTTGTTAATTAAATTCAATTGCCATCCATTAGACCAGTGGAATGAAATGACTGCCAGGACGCTGACACAGCACAGGTATGCAATTTGGCTAAATGGCCATTTCTAAACCATAGCACACATTTCTGTACTTGTTCACATTTTTTTTTAAAGTGATAGTTTTTACTCTTAAAAAGTCAAAGAGTAACCACTGCTCACTGAAGGGTAAAAGTATCATTTTTATGCAGTCTATTGAGAAGCAATTAGTTTGTTGGCTTGGAAATGTGAAGTTCACATGGAAACTATTTGGGAGATGTTTTTTTAAAAAAGTATGTAATATCTGCAGGCAAGCCTATTAACACAATGTATACATGCTTGTGTCAATACAAGTAAGTGTTGTAGTTTAAAATTTACTTGCCTTTGAATCTAAAGCTATTTGAGTCTTAATGATTCCTTGGATTTTTTAGCATTCTTGTAGTTATCATTACAACCCAGATTGCAATAATCCAGTTGTAATAATTGTGGGAATTATAAAAATGAAACTTAGGTGGTGGGTGTTTCTACATTTGGCATAAGTCACTACTTTTAGAGGCATTATATGTCAGACTGATAAGTTTTTTACCATGGTGAAATGACAAGAATACCACTCAGGCATTGGCTGAGACATAATTTTGACAGCCAGCAAGCTTGCAGTGTTGCTGAGTGCACAGATACTCACTTCCTGCCAAGATTAAAATTGGCAAAAACCAAAAAGAATATTAGGGAGTGTCACTTTAAGAAGAAATAACATGTTAATATGCTGCATGTGTTTTAGAAATAGAAGGGTGCTCTCTTGAACTGTAGCCTGTTGAAATCTCCAAATTTGTAATCAATAAAAGAGTTTGATTAGTGTGAACATCAAAAATAAATCAAGGTTCTGTGACATTTATGACTCATTATAATTTCCCTTAGTAGGACATTATGAATTTTCTTCTGTATTAGAAGAATTCTTCACAAAAGCTATAAAGTAGGTTTCCCAACAGCTCCTGAAGAACAAAGGCCTACTTTAAGTTTGTGAATCTGAAGACAGAAGGCCTTACTTCCTGAATTTTCCTTTTTTTTTCCTGTGTGAGCAGATGGTTTTTCTTTTTATAAGTTGCCAGATCTTTCTTAAAACAATAGCTGTCATTTATTGAAAACCTACTATGTGCTGATCTCTGTAAAAGACACTGAAATCTTAAGTATTTTTTCTTACTTGAAAGTTTTCATTTAGATCTAAGCATAAAACTAGAGAAGAAAATTGTGTCCCATGTTGTGAAAGAGTCAGACTCTGAAATCTGCTTATACTTTGCTATTTACAGTAAGTACTTTTGAAACAGCTGTAGACGTTCAAATGAAAGTAGCAATGTGGAGTGGGAAATGTGGGAGCATTCATTTGTGAAGACTTTGCATTTCTTCAGCTTTATAGCCAACAGAAAGGGAGATTGTTGTGCATTCTATTAAATACTGCCAGTATGATTAATTTAAAGGGTTACATTTTATTGAACCCTGGTGTAGATGTTCTTTGTCAACCCACATTCACAGCTAGTTAGAGTGTGTGTAGCATTTATCAAAACTTTCTGGAGCCCCTCACCTCATTAGCATCTGAATCTCTATTCAGCAGTTAATGTCCGTTACTGCTAGAGTGCTCAATTCTTGTTTTCAATAAGCCAGTTGTAAAATGTCAGACTGTCACTTACAATATAAAAAACCAAAAATGATGGTATTTGTAAAAATGTTATCACCTCATAAAAACAAATTGTAAAGACATGAAAGTGATCTTGCTATGCTGGGCTTTCAGAAGGGAGTTAGTACAGCTACTTTAAATACCAGTTGTGTAGATTCCCACACTTTTCTACCAATGGAGAGGTTTACACAAGCATAATTTAAGTTACAATTATACTAATTAACATCTAATTTGCATAAATTGTTGAAGTCAAAACAACAAAGAATTGTCTAAGAAACTTAATCCTATTTGTCCAAAATAGATTTAAAAAAATGCTCTAAAAATTGGCAGCTTGAGTGTGTTTTTAGTATGTCGAGCTGTACCATTTAAAAAATAAATGCGTTCTATTTGTTTAAAAATATGTTTCTCTGTTCTTTTTACAATCTTCCATTTTTGATGTGGTTCTAAAGCTTAGGAAAACACTATACTCTGGTTTTTAAATCAGTGATAACAAGAGATTAAAACCAAAGTATAGTATCGTCTCAGTAGGAGGATAGAGTAACTTCTAGTGTGAAGAAGAATGTATGTTTTTGTGTATGTATGTGTTTAGGAATTTGTAAAGTGTCTTCATAGTTTGTCCATGATCAGTTAAAGTGTGGAAGTGTTAGCTGGTCTTGTTTAGATTGTCCAGTTGTTTTCGGTGTCTTTATTTTCCCCTTTGTTGTTGCAGATTATAGGCATTTTAAGGGTAACTTTTACTGAGCTCTTCTCCATGTGATAACTCACAACTCTAGTCAGAAAGCCCCCGTCTTAGGGCCACCCAAATGCAGTTAACTTCTTAGGGGGTGATTTAACACAGTAAACTACCCTCTTCTCTAAGACCCTTTTAAAATTAAGGACATGTTTGCATACAGTAGATTAATGAAGTTTTCATACTAACAAAACTTTGCTGCTCTCTCCTTTGTAGGTCCAACATGCATTCATTTCATATGCACTGGTTACCATTGAGCGGGCATTAATTACAGTGTGCATATATGGAAATAAAATGCCCCGACGAGCTGCATGTAGGAGTTTTTAATTTTAATTATCATAGTAATTTTGGGCTGAGAAGTTAAAATTAGCCTGCTTACTTAGTATTGCCAATGTTTTATTAACCCCCACATGTGACAAGAATAGGAATGATTAGAATGATTTCACTTTAAAACTGTGTCTTTGAAAGCTTTTTGCTTACAATGTATAGCTTATTCTAATGTAGTGGCAATAGTCTTCCTTTAAACATATTCTTTAATTTTATCTTAGTATGTGAAGTTTATAAATTACTGTCTTGGAAAAAGTTAATTTACAGATACTTACTGGCTGTCAAGTGCATGTGAGCCATTGTGCTAGGTTTGGTGGAGGATGTAATCTTAGTGTAGTCCTTGTTTGCATGAAGCACACTTTCTTCTTGGGGATATGTAAATAATTACCAAATGAGAACATGTCCTGTAGAAATTTAGAAGAAATTTTATGGAGAATTCAGCCTAGAAAGCTTATTGACTGAAGCTAAATTTGAGGTGAAGATTGAAGCATTATATGGAAATTTGCTAGGAGGAGGCAAAGAGACAGGTTAGAAGAGACAAGACTGGAACAACAAGGGAAGGCATGAGTAGAAATACCCATGCAGGGATATTCAGGGTTCATTTCAATTTGGGTAAATTGTCAACTTTAGTTAGAATGAGGGGTTCATGTAGGGAACCAGTTTTAAGATTTAGGTACCAGGAAGTCATGTGAGGTCTTTAAAGAGAGATACGATGTGTTTCAAGAAATATCTTGGTAAGATTAATCATGAGATTCAAATGCAGAGAGCCTTGAAGAAGCATAAAGTGAATGGAGTTAGGGACAATAAATTATAACTTGTAGTTATCACAGAACAGAATTGTAAATCATACTGATTTTCACTTCCTATGTTTTGAGTTATGTAATGAACTAAGTAATGTAATAGTAAAGATGCTTTGGGAACAAATGTATGATTTCTGATTCTGAGTGGTATTTAAAACTTAAAATGATACATTTTTGTAAAACACACATTTTAGTTCTCTTTAATAGCAATTTGATATATTTTGGAGCATATGTGTAAAAACATGGATAGTATTTCCCTCCTTTTTTTTCAAGGAAAAATGATTTCCAAATTACTTTCTCATCTATTTTTTAAAAAGTAGATTTTGAGAGAACATATTTCTGTTTCTTTTATGTGTGGTTAAATTGTTTCATTCTCTTTATTTTATGTTTAAAATAAAATAAAATATGACAGTATTGTCATATTTAATCTTTATTGGAAGTGGAGGGCATGTCTGAGTTACTTTGGAGAGTGTTCTGGACTTTCATAGATTTATTTTTGATAAACTTGGTGACTTTTTGTCATTTTTCTTGTCACTGTTTTAGATTTACTTTATTTAAAGTACATCATCTGAGATGTCTTCAAGAAACTAGAAAATTTGACTTCAGTCACTGCATTTTGAATTTTGTGATATAAATCATAAGAAAATTGTATTTAGACAGGGAAGTAGAATGCATTGGCATAGGTAGAAATCATCATTTTAAACATTCAACAAAGACATGTTAATCACTTATTAGATAGAGATAAGATGACATGATGTATATTTTGATAGAATAATCAGAGGAAAAGTAAGAAACTGACCTATATTATATGGTCATAGATTGGTAGGAAAAAGGCAAAATATGTGAGATGCTGTGTCGTGTAGAATACAAAGGCCTCAAGGGAGTACATATTTTGAGTTTAGAGTGAGAAAGATGTATGTGAGGGAGATGGTATTAAAGTGGAACTTTGAAGGTTGGCAAAGGACAACCAGGACCAGAGCATGGAGATGGCACTTCTTAATCCACCTTCTGGAACTGGCCCATGGTTGAGATGGAACGCATATGTGTGGTATATGTAATGGTCCTCATTCAGTCAGCACACTCCTCTTACTTGCTTTGTGCCAGTCACTGAGCTGTGCTACCCACAGATACCTCATCAACTTCAACTTCTTCATGGGTACAACTGAAAGAGTTTATTCAACTGCCCTTATTCTAAAGAGGGAGAAGGGCCAAATACCTTTGACATATTCTCCCTTGCCAAGATTAGATTTGGCTCAGGTATACATTTAAAATTTCAAATCCCATTAAGTAAAGTATGAAACTTTCAAACCTATAAAAAAGTAGTGAAGACTATAATAGTTCACCCTGCTCTTTCCCTTCACTTTGCAGTGAGAATCTACCTTCTCTCTTGGGGCACTGGAAAGGTATCTGTCATATCTTCTGTCTTTTTCTTGGTTTTAAGGGTCCCCTTTTCCTCCCCTAAGACTTAGTCTGATGTTTATTTCATTCCAGACTAGGACTGCCCATGTATAAGCAGAATTCAGTGTTAATGGTATCAATGTGAGGCCCACATTAGATATCCCCAAATAATGTTAGAGAAATCTTCAGTTACCAGTAGAATTGTCTTTACAGATTTGAGGAAGCCTTTGTAGATAGTGAAAGTGAGACCTAGAGTTAATTAACAAAATAACTCCACAGTACATAACTGTCAGTGCAAGTGCTCCTATAAATAACTGCAAAGGTAAGGATTTCTGCAAATATGCAGAAAATGTGGATATTAGAAAGTTTGGATGATCTTAATGAAGAAACAAAGTTGGCTGTGGAACTTTGCCTAGCATGGGTGAAGTTTTTGTGAATTTGATAAACACTGTCAGTTGTTACGGCATTTTCTGATAGGTGAAAAGTGGTTTTTTGATGCAGTACTGCCTGGCATGCATCTTCTCTATGGTCTATTATCTTGTGGGAATGACATTCGTTAAGTTGGTATCTGTGTACATCCCACCCAAATAAAGAATGTTTCATCAGCAAAGTGAATTGCCATATAGTCATCAGACTCTAGAAATAAATTATCAACCATGACTGTAGTGGGTGAGGCTGTTTGTTTATCAGATCACTTGAGAACAGAGTAAAGTGAGTTTCATATCTTCCTGAGTCTTGAATTCTCATTTTAGACATCTGTTCGGAAGCTTTCTAAGCCATGGAGTATTCTAAATGAGCATTTTGTTAAATGGATGAAGGAAGACTTAGTTTTCCATTGTTAGGTGAAACCTAATTAAAAATTAAATAATGACCTTGTGTTGGCTTGTAAATTCCTTATTTCCTGCATGTGCGAGTGTATTTTCTTAGAATATCCCATTTTAAAATGTGCTTTTTTAAATGTCAAGATGCACTTTAAAAACATTATTTAGTTTTGGAATTGCAGTAGTGCATTGAGGGTAGTCTCATTGAGAGTGGAGGGGTTTGGAAGGTTTAGAGGTCTGTAGCTATATAAATTGCATTTTCTGTGAATATGGCAGAATTTGCTTAATTGTTTTCTTTCACCCTCCACAGCATGATTGCACCCTCATGGCAGTTAACAGGAGCATCACTATTTGTGTTATACTAGGGCCTCTTTATAAAGTTAATAAATGAAAGCTTTTTCTCTTATAGACCTGATTCTCTAGTGGACTTCTGTCGAAATGGTGTGGGTACCTTCCATTAATGTTAATGGAGGTTATGGATATAAATCCTTCCACAGTGATGGAAGAAAGAGCCCCAGAGAAAAGCATATATGTAATGAATCACTGAGTTGTGAGCAGTAGTCACTTGATCTCACTAACACCAGTTTTCTTCTCTTAAAAGTTAAAGTTCTCATACTGAGGAATTAGCTTGTGTACCTCCTAATGCTTTGTTGTCAAGTCTTCTATAATGTTAAAGCAGAAAAAAGATGGGCTCCTGGGTAGTTTATATATTCTGTGATTACGTAGCTTTCTTATAATTTTGTGTTTTCCTCTGACTTAGTGTTATTTGCTAGGCATAAGTTCAGTGTTTTAAGAGGTCATCATATTCTTCACTAATAATAGTTGCTTAATAATTCATTGTCCTGAGAAGACTGCAGGTTATCATTTAGGTATTAAAGCTTTCAAGTATATTTATGGAGTACCTACTGTGTATAAGACTGTGAGCTTAATGCATATGACATAGTCCCTATCTCAAAATGTCTATCATCTTTTGATATAAGTAGACTCTAGACCATAAGACCCTTTCCAGTAGACCATGAGCTATAAAACTTCCTCAGTTAAAGAAAGGGAGGAAACTTAGACTTGATACTCTCATTTCTGGGAATCTTATTTCAGCCTATTTTGTGGAGTTTCTTTATTCATTCAGTTGTTATTGGCTGCTGTGTACTAGGCACTGTGTTAGATGTTGTGGGTGCGACAATAGTTAAGGCAGATAGAACCCTCATGGCTTTTATAGTTTAGGGTTAGATAAATAAATAAAATAATTTGTGCGTGTGATAAATCTCTTAAGAAAGCAAACAGGATGGTAGAAAATAAGTGAGGGGGCTTATTTTAGATGTGACCATGCTGAATCTGAGCATCCAAGTAGAGAGAAGACAAAATACAAAGAACTTGGTGGAGAATGATTCTGCATGTGTGTGTGTGTGTGTGTGTGTGTGTGTGTGTGTGTGTGTGTGTGTGTTCTCCAGGGACTGAAGAAAGAAAGGTCATTATGGATGAACAATGGCACATTAGGGGAGAGTAAAGAGAGATGACTACATCACAGCCATTCAGTGGTGATGAAGGTCACTTTTGCAGCCAGGTCTAGCTGACTCCATACTATGCTGGTGCACTACCATATGACATAAGCTCCAGAACGGAGTGCCAGACATTAGTAGAAAATAAATAATTCTTGTAAGCATTCAGAAAAGGAAAATTACTTCGATCTAGAAGAAATCTAAGTATTATTTGGGAAAGAATGGACAGCATATGAAAGATACCGTGGTCTTTTCCTCTTATGATATAAGCAGAAGTTTGGACTGATTTTCTGATAGAGTATTATGATCATCAGTTGACATAATGTATATAATCTTTTTATTTGATATCTTTCCATATGGAATCTTAAGTCATTGGTCATATAATTTGATGATATTTGCTTTTGTTTAGGTAATTTTCCCCTCGTAACTCTTACAAAATCTTGCTTACCTAACTCCCAAAGTCCATACCCCTAGTAAACTCTTAGACTCTGTTCCTGGACCAAATGTCTTTCCTTTGTTACCAGGTCCACATAATTAATGACTTTATCATATGAGGTAATTTAGTTACTCAGCAAAACAAATGACACACACTTTTAGAAATAGCTCTAGAAAGTAAACTTGAACCTGAAAGTGTTTAGTGAAAGGAAATTTCTGTTTGTCTTTAATTAAGAGAAACTGTATGGAAATGTAAGCTAACGATGCATTAATCAGCGAACTGGGTATTGCACTGTTCTTCATTTTTATTTGGCATAGATTGCATGGATACTCCTTAAATCATTTGTATGACTAAAGTAACTTTAGTTACTATTTTACTTGCTAAATTTTTGCATTTATTCAGACTGAAAGTCTTAAAAGTTAAAAACCTTCTGTCTTAAGGTATGAGTTTTCAGCCAGTTATCGTAACTTAAAAATGAATATTTATTATAACGTGTTTTTTTTTTTTTGCCTCACTGTTGGACAAAAATATATGAAAGAATATAAATTTTTGAGGAAACACTAGTAATCGTATCTAGAATTATATCTTGGTAAATAGGTATTTATGCTTATTACCCTTGAATCTCTACAGCTTTGCCTACGTTCATTTAACTGACAAACATTAACATTGTTATGTTTAAAAAATATTTAAGTGAAAACTTTGCCTCTTAGAGGATCAGTAGTTCATTCCCTTACATGTAGGGTATATATAGATGGCATACACTTTATACCATATCAACCAAGAAAACAGAATTTCCCCTCTATTTTAATTTCTATAGGTCAAACCAGATTTCTTTTGCCTAAATCATATGGCCATACATTTGGTTTGGTTTCTGTATTACTTGTAATTATGTGAGAAGACAATGTTGAATTAGCTTAATTGTAGAGTTTTGCATAGTGCCCATACCAACATCCTAATAAAATAATATGAAATTCAATAAGTAATGCCAAGTGGGACAATGCTGTACTCACATAAGCTTACTAAACTTGATATATTCTTATGGCCCGTCTCCAGAATGTGGAAGAAACACATTTATCTAGGTGATTAGTATTCTTTGTGTCTGCCAGATTTAAGAATTGTTTGGAAATACTGTTAGAATCAAAATCAGCGTTTGTTGCTACACAAGGTTGGGCATTCCAGGCAAACTTTGGCCGTTTTTAATGTTGTTATTCTTATGTCCAGTTATTTCACATCTGTCATGACAGTGATAATTTTCCTAACACTGAACTGCCTTCGAAATAGCTATGAATTACGAGTGAGGCCTTTGGAAAGTAACAAAGTTGTTTCTGGTCCCATCTCATAGGACATTATTGAAAATGTTTTTAAAAGTGATCAAGGTAACACAGTCTGGGCCCTCCACTGTTTTGATTTGTGAAGTTAACAATAACAATATGTGGCTCAGTCCCTTTCTTACTGAACAGTGAGTAAGTGTTTCACAAACTACTTTTGAAACACTTTAGCTGGTTGTAACTAAAAAGGAAAATGAACAAATTGGGAGTTAACTGGAACTTATCAAAGAACGTTCCAGGGCAGAGGGTGTTTTTAAGTTTGTGACTGCCCAAGTAGAATTTTAAACTTTAACATGGCTATGCTTTGCATTTTAGGATGTTTAAGTAGTGCCTTGAAAAGGTCCCATTAATAGTAATATCTCCTAATCAAAATACAAGGACGTTTAAAAAAGTCTCAAATACATTTATAATAAATGTATCAACACATTGAAAGGTCTTCAGTTGACCTCGGGGACATTAGGAAATCAAATTTAAAGCATTGCATTGTCTGTTACTCAATGGAGTGGCCCGAGGACAGTGTGTGACTTGTGTACTGCAAATGATGCAATAGCTAAATACTCTAGTGTGAGTTAAGGTTGATTAAATGATCGTCTTTAACTCTACTTTTCCTGGGGCTTTTTGGACTCCTGTTTTTTTAGGTGATATCCTATGCTGTGTGCTGTTGTGTCGCTCTTTTTAAAACATGTTCTCTTGAGCAAGAAACTTATAGACTCCTTTTGGATTTTGCATAGAAATTAACCATGTTATGTTCAGAATATGAAGTATAATGTGTTATTACAAAGTGACCCTCCTTCAAAAAAGAATTCATGGGACAAAATATAAGCCATGAACTAGAAATTGATCCACAGTTATTGGTTGTTTTTTTTTTTTTTTAAACTTTCTTACATTTTTTCCTCTGGAATTAATTTTCAGTGAAAACTAAGACATTTTTCTGCTCATCTGGAATCAGTTTTTACCTCATTAGCAGGAAATGGTGAATATACATTCAGCAATCAGAGTTCACTTTATGAGGCAAGGAATTTTCACTCAGTAGGTAGAAATGCAGTCAAAGGCTCTGTTGTCCTTAAATAGCATTGTGGAGGGAAGCACAGCAGTAGGTACCATCATTTAGATAATCTTCCAATAGTTTAATCTACCCCTCCCCCCCATACATCCAAAGAGGAGATCATTTTTAACCTCACCTGTCAGAAATCATTTTAGTGCAGCCTTTAGTATATCTGGGTCCTGGTGGTGATAGCATGTGGGACTGGTGTAGGACTTTTCCCATTTTCTTTTAATCTTAAAGTTACGTAAGTGTGCATTCAGCTCAACTTGTGTTATTCCAGTAGGAAGATGTGTAGGTGGGAAAATATTCTAAAGGGAGGCCAGAGCTACCTTCCCAGACAAGAAAAAATACAAGTGAACAAATAAATAAAAATAGACTCACAGAACCATAGAAAATGTTATAGCTATAAGTTTCATTTAACCCCAATTTTAGCTTCAGGGCTGAGATAAAAATGCATATTCTTTTATACATCCATATTTAAAAGTTGAATTTATTAATGTGTCTGCTTCTTTACCTATGATATATTGTGACTTTAAAACAAAATTACAAATGGGAACATTCTGTATATAACTTCTTTTTATTTGTCCGAATGCATGTTATATGCCTGTTCACTTGCTAATATTCTCACATGTACAAATACACAAGAGAAGAAAAGGCAATCTAATATTATAAGAGTGACAAAGAGTTACCGCTAAGTGAATTGTGCTTTTGTTAGTCAAGTTGTTATAGGGGTCACAGTTTAAAGTTTCAGACTAACTCACATATTCCAGAGTTTGCATAGGGTGGTTGAATGTCTCATTAGACATACAATCTGCCTTTTCTTCTGTCCTGATATAAAATGGATGTCATTGAACTGGCATCTAGAAAGTGTTGGTAGCACTACAGATTTTATCACTCATTCCAAACATAGGAATTGCAAAACACCTTTCTTTAAATATTTTCTCTTTATGGTGCAACCGAGGAGGACCAAATTCCAGATTAAATAAAATTTCAACCTGACTAGTTGGTAGAATTGGCAGAATAATAGAAGTTGGAGTCAAGAAATGAATGCCCAGTCTATGTCTAGGATTAGACTGCATTTATGATTGTTCCAAATGGACTTCTTATTTCTATTCAGTATGCACCTCCTTGTAGTGAAGAGGAAAACAGTTCTACCTTTGCTTTCTCCTTCTAGAGATATTCCCAGTGGAAGCCTTAGATCCTAATTGGTTTTCTTTTGTTGATGATAATCTACTTAAATGATATCCTATCATCAGAATCTTGTTATAAAATTATCTTCACATTTTGCTCAGTTCTTCCATCCTAGCCTCCAAATACATTTTTTTCCTTCTTCCGTTAAATCATTTTCCTAATAGGAATGATATAAACATGAAGGACAGAATCCTTAGTCATGGCAGGAGACCTCTAACTACGACTGATCTTGACACATAGATTGTCCTGCTGGTCACTGCTTTGTAGCAAGCTTCATATCACAATGTAGGAAGAAAAAAAAAGGGACCTCTGCTGTAATTTCTTTAGTTTATGTATTTTTGCAATGAAATTGTAGATTTTTTTGTTAGAATTTACTTGAGATGATTAAAGACATTTTGCAGAGCACTCAAATATAGGTGAAAGAATTTCAAGTTTGCTCATTTTGGCATAATTTTAAAACAAAAGTGTTACTGTTGGATCTGGGCATGTGATGGGTGAATGAGTGTTTCAATGAAATGACATAAGTCTGTATAATTTGGAGGGTAATGATGCCTTAGAACAAGAATAAATCTGGAGCGATGGAAAGGCTCCATATTCTAGATGAATGCATACTTCCTCTTATGAGCCTGAAAAATAAAATTAAATCTTTATTTATATGAATCCCTTGGGAACAGAAGCTACATGGACTGGGTTTATGATATATTTCAGAACAGGAATATTAGCCTTAACCTCTTTCCTCACATTGCATATGATATTTAATCCATCATCTTTGTTTTAAACAAACAATACACAAGCTGTTGCTGGCATTGGTATAAAGCTGATAGTCCATCTGGAGAGCAGGAATATAGATCAGGAAAATAAGAGAATTGAAATTGGGTGCAAGGGCAGATTTGCATGTGTAAAAACCTTTCTGTTTTTACAAGCTTTAGATCAAATTATTTAATACTAGGCAAAACAGATTCTTTTTTCTTGAATCTGAGTGCCCTATTGGAGAGAGTTGCTCCAGTGCTGCAGGAAGACATTTGGGTTCTGAGAGTCAATAAAATAACCAGCCAGTCTTCCCTTTTTGTAGTACAGGGGACTTGTGTATAGGGAAAGGGTAGGGAGAGTGCTGGTGGGGGTGGTGGTGGGTGGTGGTTGTATCAGTTCTTGTTTGAGCATGTGGTCTTTGGCCACTCATTTTCACTTCTTGACTTTAAGTGTCCTTTGATCCAAGTTAATTCAGCCACCATTGATGTAGGCAACTGGGAGACTTTTCTCTAAGCCAGCCATTGTCCTATGACTGGTTCCATAGATGAGTAAGACTGGGTCCCAACGCACTTAGCTTTGTGTGATGGAGACAGACGTGATACCTGAACACTGTAGTGAGTGTTGAATATGAGATACAGACTCACAAAGGAAGGAAAGATTAATTATATCAGAGTAGACAGAAAGATTTGTATTCTGAAGCTTTCATAGTATTTTCTTCTATTTCAACAGGCAGAGGAACAGGCATGCCAGGTATCTGAGGAGTTAGAGGTTATGAATAAATTATCAGCAAAAGTTCTTTCCAGTTCCACATTTGCAGTGTTATCAATGTAGAATTCCTTGAATAGCTTTCCAATGATGAACTATTTGCTGAAGAGTGTTTATTGTCATGGTTGAAAGAAAATAATAATGAAGGGAACGACTGCCTTATAAAGTTGAGGCTAGATGAGAGCAGGGAGTGTTTCTGTTTCTTTATAGTTAATTGTCCTACTTGAAAAAAATCAACCTATTTGAGGGGTGGAGGACACTTTGTGTGACCATCTTGCTTCCTTCCAGAGAGCAGCAGCTGAGGGAACCACTGTAACCTGGCCTCTCTCCATGAGGAGAGGGAGTCCAGGTGGCCATGCTCACATATGCCTGCGTGTAGCAAGACTTCTGAAATGACAGGAGACCCAGCAGCTCCAGAACAGCTGTGACTCTGGATCTCGCTCACTGTCTCTGCTGCTTGATAGTAGAGGAGTGAGTCTGCTGATGTGGGAGGCAGAGAGTCTGCGACTTTTCTTCTTTTTATAATTTTTCATCTCCTAAAATTTTGGGATGGCAGATGATGATTTTTTTTGACAAAAGAACTTCCCTCCTTTAAGGGATTTTCACTAAAGACCTCCTGGTAAACTCATGAGTGAGGAATAAAACTAGAATACCTCCTTTTTTGTTGTTGTTTATGAGTGGCCAATAATTTATTCACATGTGACATTTGAGCTGGCACTTTGTTCTTTCTAAGATGACAGTAGCTTCCGCTGTTGTTGTATCCTAAAGCAAAGTCAGAACGGCCCTTTGCTTTTTGTCCCAATTGGTAGTTATATTTTGCCCTCTTGCCTTTTTCATTTAGACCTTATGGTATTTCCTAACCCTCAAACTGTTTTGAAAGGCTTTGATTAAAATATGCTGATAAAAGAACTTGATAACCAAGTTAGAAACGACAAGGCTATCTGGAGAAGACCAAGTGATTTGGCAGCCTAACAAATTCTATTCAGAGCACACAAAGAGATCCTGGAGCACTTTATAGGAACTCGTGTTAGGGGAATAGTATGAACTTAGGTTACCTGCAGAATATGGTGTCATATGGAAACATTTAAGAGCTTATGGAAGATTCTTTGAAATAAAGTGGAATGAGCTAGCAAGCATATAATACCTAAGATGAAAAATAAGAGCATTCATTCTGATTTTCAGGTGGCTGCTCAAGGAAGGGAGATGGATGAAAGTAAATAATTTTCAACTTTATGCGCATAATATAGAAGAAATACCATTTAAGAGTACTTTTACTAACCCAACCTCAGACTTAAAAGGGTATTTAATGCTGTGTTCTCTAACTATCTTCCTAGGTAGGAACCTCCTATGTGACTACCCCAGCAGCCTCTGCTTAAACACTCCTGGAAAAAAATGAGTGAGTGGGGAAGTGGGGTGAACGTAGGTAGAAACTCATCTTGAATACCTAAATATCTACAAGAGACTCTACAGAGGCAGTTTTTCATTATCTCATTTTTTGTGGGTTTTATAGTCATCAATTCACAGATGAAGAAACCAAGTTGTATAAACACAAGGAAACTTGCTTAGCTTAGGGAAAAGTGGATTAGAACCCAGTCCCATCTTCTTGGGCATCCCTGGATTGCCCCCCAGACTACGTCCCTTTCTCTTAAGCAACCTCTTCTGTCTTGATAAGGTATGTTGTTTGAAAATGCTTTCTTTTGTTAAGCTGAAATCTGCCTGTGATTATCTTCTCTCCTTGATCCCAGTTCTGTCCCAGAGTGTCACAGAGCTGACAGAATTGCCTTTTCTCACGCAGCTAGATTCCCAACTGTTTCTGCTTGTGTGCTCTCTGCCATCTTGTACCTGGATTTGAAAAAAAAAAAAAAAGAAAGAGAGAACATACATACAGACAAATGTCCTCTTGTTGAATGCAATTCGCCTTTCAACCTGTGGATCTCTTTTTGAGTCCTGGAGTTCTAGACTGGAAGCATGTGAGTGTTAGAAGATACCTTCGTGTCAACCCTTCCCTGCTGCTTGATTCATTAACACTTATTATGCCATCATTCAAGCCATTAATACAAATAGAAGAGCATGCTAGGCTAACTTGTGGTCTGTGTATTAGTTCCTGAAGTTACACACAGAATTTGTACTGCCTGTCAGTGTTTCTGAGAAGATAATTGGTAAGGATTGTCAACATTTTAAAGGAACCGATTGTTTAAGAAGATCAAAACCCAGAACTATTTAAATTAGAAAACTTCCGCCAAGTTGAATTGACTCATCTCTTTGAGGGGAGTTTCCAAGAAGACCATAAATTCAGATAACTCAGGCATCATCTAGATCCCATTGCTTTGTCCAGGAGAAATGGGAAATGGACTTGTAAGATGCCTGGCTGCAATTAATTTTGCACTGTTTTCTGTTCTCTTGATAACCCTGAACACTGAACAAGAATCATGTTGCCCTTAAAAATTAGAAGGCGACTGCAATATTCTAAAGGGGGATGTGGATCTTTTCAACAAAGTGCCACTTGAAATGTGAAAAATATAAATGTTAAAAAAGCTTGCATCTGTTTTGCATTTTCCTTTGTTTTAAATTGTAAGCCCAAGTGTTATTCATCAAAACCTTAGCCTTTACGCTGCAAGATATTGCAAATTATTGATGAATATCCTGTAGCTCCCAAACACCTCGAGTATGTGTTGGTTTCCTTGGTAGACTGAAAACTCCTCCAGGACAGGGCCCTTTGCAGATCTTTGAGTTTCTGGCATTAAACTCCATATCTGGCAAATGCTAGACTCTTTGCAGCATATGAATTCAGTTGAACAGTTAAGAAGAAGCTGCCTGTTACTTGGTGTTTTAGTGTTGAGCTATTTATTTCAGTAGTCTTTTCTCATGTGCCTTTACTTTGGGTGAATGGCATAAAAATGCAATTGTACTGAACCCCTAATTAATTTAGCAAATAATGAAGAGAAAGAATAATGGACCATAATGAGATGTGATCTACAGGAAAGTGAAAATGTCCAGTTAAAAATGATGAGCTTTATTATGTGTGAAGTAAAAAATATGTAGCCTAAGTAAAAGTGTTGATTATCATAACCCCCTCATATGCTGTTATTTTAAAAGGGTGAAATGCATGATATGGAAATTGATGATTTTACATACATAAAAAGAGAATTTCAGAGATCGAGACCATAGAGAAGTCAGCTGATAACACTGCACATAAGGAGACTCGGGTCCTGATAGTGAGGAGACTTTGCTAAGGTCACATATCAGAACAGTAGTATCTTTCTAACAAATGGCGGTGCCTGCAGCATGCTTGTTTTTTTTAAACTTCTAAATGTTAGAAGACTAAGGTTAAGTAAAGGTCATTTATAGACCATTCCAAACAGCCCAGTTGCCCCCAAGATTCATTTGTTACATTTGCCTTTATTGTACAGAATAAGAGCATACATCCATGCAATTTATTTTAAAGAACAGTTTCTATTCCAGTGAAATATACCTACAGAAAGACAGCAATCCTGTCTTCTCATCTGGAGTTGTTAGTTCTTGACTACATTTCACATTTGGGACATTTTCCAAGGTGTGCTTCGAGATAACGAATATGTTAAGAACACTGACTCTCACCAGCAGTGCAGAGAGATATTCAGAGCACAGCCATACCTTCCTATGAACTGTCTTGTGGGGGTACCATTAGAGTTAGAATTCTGGCTTGTAGGCAAGGAGTTGACCTAGTGTAATGGTTGTTAAATTGTTTTGGTGAACCTTCCTTGATTCCCAAAAAGCCAGTGTCGATGTCTTTGATTGTTTCAAGCATGATCGCCTAGCCTCTCAACTTTTCTTGTATTTCCAGAAAAGCTCATTCAGTAGTGACTTCCATTTCGTATTAAAACAGTTTAGGTTGTTGAGGTAGGAAGAAGAGGAAAGACCTACCCATTTATAGGTTGCTTGAGCTACGTTGACATTGTCTTTTAGACGATTTAGTGAAATAAGAAAGATACATGTTTTTCTGGCATCAGAGATACCAATGTGTGATGAAGATAGGGTTATCTTGCTGTCTTAGTGTGGATGAAAGACATACCTACTGCCCTCAGTAAGATTTTCAGATCTTCTGTAACCTTTTAAAGCAAAATGGGAGAAGTACTTGTACCCAAGGGAAGAGAAAGTTAATGAATAGGAGAGACAGAATTTACTTAGGAAAACAGAGGAATTAAGCTCTGGACAAAGCATGCATCAGTGATGCATAACATTTTTGTTAATTGGGTCTTAACAGGTTTCTGACTCATGTGGTAATCATTGTAGAAGTGGGTCATACAGGACCATGCCAGCGGCATTTCCCGCAGCTGGAAGGACGCTCACCTACTTGTGCGTGTACACCTGAGTTTCTGGAGGCTTCCATTTCTATAGCTTAATTTAGGTTCCACATACACTTCAGTGGTTAAACCTGAGCTAGACTCAGAGTTTGTTTCCATTAAGAAAATGAATCTTTTATGTGGACCAAGGTCAGGTTAGTTAATTTGTTTGCTTTTATTGGAATAACTTTTCCCATTCCAATTCATCACTTAATTTTAAGTGGTTCTACTAAAATGCCCATTAAAGTCCCTTACATTTCTCATAGACTAGAACTGCGACAGGTTCATGTGAGTTTATTTTTTCAAAACACAAAGCTATCTTTTCTGGTTATCAATCTCTTCCTTGTCCATAATTTTCCAATAATGAGATAATACTATATATAATACAAGTATGAATTCTAATGGTACAGAGACCGAATTAAGTTTTCACAAGAGACAAATTAATTTAAATATAAAAATGAACCCAAATGTGATAAATATTTCTTTAAAAAGCAACACTTTCCCTTCAATCCTTTTTCCGCCCTCTTCATGCTTTTCCCCACTGATGCATTTTCCAGAAATTCAAAGTTGACTTCTGCTAGTAAAGTAACTAAATGTGATGTTATCACTCTAATTAGTGGTGACAAAAGATCAATTAATGTTATAATTAAAAACAGTGTCTAGATCTGTTGTTGGTGGTGAACAAATGTGACAATTACTTTCTTCATTGACATAGATGTGTTGAATTTCCTCCCTCGATTTTAAGTGAATGCGTTTTAATGCTGATGTATACACTTAACTGTGGACAGTGGGAACAAGGCAAGCAGATTAGGGAAAGAATAGTGCCCCTAATGTTTAAGCTACAGTCATATTTTAACATACTTGACACCTTTCCTTGGTGCCTGGTGCTATCTCAGCAACTTGTACTCACTGAGTCTGGAGTCTTGCGCTTTTAATATTTTATCACTAAATGCTTAAGTGTTTATGTTGCAAAAAGTAAAGGAATAAAAAAATTTCCACTTAGACTCTTAGACCACATGGAGACAGTACATGATAACCATGTCATTGATGATGTTGGTTCCAGGTTCAGCAGTAATTTTTAAGTGAATGGGGCAGAATAGTGGGTATGTGATTTTTGTAAAATTGGTTGGATTTTCTTATGATACAGAGCAAGCTGTTTTTCATACAGTGAAGTCTGGGAAAGCTATGTCACTGTAAAAAGAGTAACGGTATCTCTTTTCTGAGTTGTTGCCAAGCAGATGTAGACATTTGGAATGTATCCAGAATTTCTACAGCTGATACTTTGGTGACTTATTCCTACTTCTGGCCTTACCAGCACCTTTTTCTATTAGTAGAGGAGTGTGATTCTGTGTTGGTAGGTTACTGTTCCATGCATTTCCTTTAGAAGCAATTAAATACAGGTAAACTTGACTGAAATGAAGTAAACCCAATTTGCTTTTGCAGTAGTCAAGATATGAGAGTCTGTGATTATGTCATTTGGGGCAAAAGATAGCCAAGGAAGTGCACTACAGATTTCTTTGGGAGATTAACACTGAGTGGTCAACAACTAAATCCTTATTATTAAAGGAGATCTCACCTTTTAACTTCATCCCATACATGATTCATCCTCAGTGGCTGTACCTGAGCACCACTTAGTTTGATTTTAAATTCTTAGATTACTGGCTCCATCATCATGTTTGGGTTTTCTTTAGAAATAGCAACCATGTCAAGTTCATGAATTTATCAGGAAACGGATATTTTCTGTAACATCAGCTCAACACAATAGAGGTTAATACCCTAATCTCAGGTAACTTGGTAGCAACTGAAATTCTGTAAATCTCAAAGGTAGCAATCTTTTTATATGGATGATAAAGAAGTCAGATGAATTCATTGACTGACTTTGGTGCTGCCTAAAATGACAATTGAATCAGGGAGAAGGAGAAAACTAAAATCGGTTTCTTTTTTTTAGAATGAGCTAGAAGATGAGGAGTAGTACAACACTTTAGATATCTATGTTAAAAACATAACAAATCATAGATCGTACTAAAGGATTACTGAAGTTCAGAACATGGCTGAGGGTATAGATGTCAGATTTTCTTACACAATAGTGGGGCTTTTGTTTCAGCGTTCACTCTTGGCAAGGAACTCCCTACCACTGCGTTAATTTCCTGTCCATCTCTCATTCAGCAGCAGAACTAGAGATGGGGAGCAGACTCCCCTCACCCCCGGGCTTTTCAAGCCTGTGCTTTGTGTGGATTAAAAAGAAGAAATTAAAAAAAAAGGACAAACTTTTTCCAAACAAGATGCCCATGTGCATTCTTTAAGATCCTGTGTGTGTGTGCTTAAAATGATCCTTAAAACAAAAAACCTTCTCCATAATTTTGAAACTCTCATTTTTGTAAAGACTTTTATATCCCCTTTACCCCCTTCTCAGCATGTGAACAAATGTGTAACTCAAATAGATGTTACTTTGCTATTTACTTAGATTGTTTTGAAAGGCTCGCTGCGTGGAGGAATGAGGAAGGAAGGGAGGCAGGAGTGGCTGGGTTTATTTGTTCTGTTTTGACCTAATGAGTGCAGTTCTTAAAAAATAATAAATATTTATATGTGATCTTAATTTTTAATGAGTCTCATAAACTGGCTGGTTTAGAAAAGAATATAAAGTCATATATATATATTAAACTATACATATTATAAATACACGTGTATGTATGGTAGGATGTTTTATGAGGGAAAGGGCCTTATTGATTTTTTCCCTATTCTCTAAAATAGTGCCTGACATATAACCAGCACTCAACGAATATTTGTTGAGTTAAAAATAAAGGAAATACAACTCCATATAGTGGGATAGCAGTAGGTTAGGATTCATAAGATCTGGAAGCTGCTTTTGACACTGCGATTAGTAAAATAATGTGATGCTGCTGAAGTCATTTTCCTTCTTTCTTCATCAGTGTCTTAAAAATTGGAAATAATTGTACCCATTCTCTTTGTCTTCAAGTTTTTTTTTTTTTTTTAAAGATTAAATTATGCCCGAGGGCTACAAAAGTGCTTTGGAAACTACATAATGCTTTTTAAAAGTATGGGTGTGAGTTCATGTGTGTTTGTATGTGTACAGAAAATCCTTTATTTCTTTGCTTCTGAATTACTTTTCTTAGGAAAATCAGATTATTTAAATCCCATTATGCACAGCTCTCCTCTTTTCTTCCTTTAGCCTCTGTATTCCATTACCTCCAGTAAATCAGAAAAAGGTGGTGAGTCAGACTGCCTGCAAGGTGAGGTCTACTGTCCTCATGTCTGTTTCATTCCGTGGAGAATCTGAGGGTGTCTTTCCTGTTTCTGCTGTCCAAGCTGTAACCTATGACTGGGGATCTCTGAGATATGACGGCTTCAAGATTCTTTTATGACCAAGTTAAAGTGTTTGTTAATTGAGAACCAGGAACTCAACCTAGAATTTGGCTAGGCTCAATATCATGGAATTAGCAATAAAGATATTTTTAGAAAAAGTTTTGTGTGTGTATGTTAATAGTCAGTCCCAAGGCCATGAGTCTGGAAGGGAAAAAGCTAGAGAGTGAAAAGTAAATAGCATGGTATGAGTACCATGATCACCCTCATCAGAGCAGTTGTTTTGAAACTCCTCCAGGCTATGTTCTCCACAATTGTTCTTAAAATTGAAGTTCTTCAATTTCAGTGTTAAAGAACAATATAAGGGGACCCTTCATATTAATATTCTGCCCTACACTAGGGAAAAAATGGTATGAAGGCTGCAGTAGACTACTGGCATCAGAAAACTTCAGATTTGAAAGTAGACCTAATAGCACGGTGGAACATAATAGCATTGTAGATGATATCTGTGTGTCTTGACATGTCCATATCGCACACATTTTAAGTCTGAAAGAATCTGAATAATGCACCTCCACCTCCCTTTAAGTGACACAACTATAGACAGCCCTCCACTGTCACTTGCCTCCATGTGGTTTAGCAATACATGCTACTTATTGAAAGAGTTGTTCAACTTAAACTCAGGAGATACATTACAGTGTGTAATATGCCTGCATTGGTTCATACATTCTTTTTGGAAACCTGATCTTATTTATGTCTGCTTTTAACAGATAGGTTAGGTTAAGTTATGTTAAACATGTTGTACTGAGGCTTGATTCACCATGCTGCAGCCTGGCTTTCTTCCTTGATTAGCTTTAATCAAACTCTCTGCATTCTTTGACCTTAATAAAGCCATTTTTCCTGACAACCGAAGACTGTCTTAACAAGCACCGTTCATCTGTGCTGAAACTAAGGCTGAGTTAAGATGGGGTTTAGGTCCTCATTAAAGTCCACAGCATGGAGTATAAGAGGAAATGATGAAATGGTGCTCCCTGAAACATCTCTTCTTTAAATTTAATTAGACAAATTATACGCAAACCAGTAGATGCCCTGGGAAGGCAATCAACATTAGGGCTAATAAAAAGCTTGAATAGTATAAAAGGGCTGGGGGAGGTGCTGTGGAACCCCTTTAACACTTATGAGAGGTAAATTAATACCACTTGCTAAACATAGAAAGTGGATGAATTTCAGTATTGATTCAGAAATTAAATTTGTGATCCTGTTGTAAGTATAAAAAACATACTTAAATCTCTTAAAGTTTGGCGGTAACACACAACTGCACAAATTATTTCATTATAAAAAATATTCTGTGTATATATAAAGTGTTTTATACCTACAACTATGGCCAGGCTTTGGAGTTTTGATAGATCTGGATTCCTCTACTAGCTCTTTGTGCAAATGCGCATGTGAAAAAGACAGATTTTACCTCTGTCAAATCTAATTTCATTCATAAAATGAGAGGAGTAACTCTTTTCCTAAAGACAAACTACAAGAATTAATAAAGTAAAATTACATGGTAAGAAGGATGCTTGTCACAATAGGTGTTCGCAAATGGGTATTCATATTTGAATGTTACTTCCATCTAGCTGAGAATGGTTTCAGTGAACTGTCCTGTAAATATGTGAAAATTGGTTTATGAATGTAAATATTTTACATGCTACCTTATGGACTAAGGTGATTTTACAGGAAAAGGCTAGAGAATAAAAATACAGATTTTTCAAAAATTAATAAGAAGTGAGTTGTTTGTATTTAGAGCAGCCCAATGGAGAGAACTTTCTTAAGTACCACATGCTGAACATCTTGTATACCTTGCTATCTTATTTAATTTTGAAATCAGTTCTCCCGGATAAGGACAGTTGAGCCTCATTTCACAGACAAGGAAAATAATTCAGAAAGACTAAGTGAATTATGCTTTACCATGAAATAGTTGGACTTGGAACTCAGGGTCTGCCTCACTCAAGAATACTTGCTCTTGGGGTGATTGGATGGAAAATCAGTGTCCATGTGTGTGTCACTTTTAAAGATCGGATTTGCCAGATAATGTTACTGGGATACTGAGATCTCTCTCCCTCTTCATCCTGGCATGAATTTTAAATAAACCTTTTTTTTGCTTTGTGTTTTACCCTCAGTTCCATTGTTTTCAACTCTGGTTCTCAGCCTTGGCTGTCTTTTCAAAATCAACCGGGATGAGATCAGCATTACTGTTTTTCCTTAGTGTAACCAGGCTGACGAACCTGCATTCCAGATAGATCTTTCTCTGGCTTATGTGTTTGCATGGTGCCCAGCTTTAAACCTAAGTCTTAGCAGTGAGACCCTTGTCAGGGTCAGTTATGATTCTCCTGCTTGTTTGGGCGGAATAAACAGAGGTTGTGAGCTCTTTTCCAGTTGTGATAGATGTTGCGTATGCATTAATTAGCATGTAAAAATTAAATGTTCATTCTTCTTACTATGAGCTGCTTTTCTCTTTTTATTTCAGTTGAAAGAGGCCAAATTAAGTAGAGTGAAGATTAACAGAAAGAAAAAAAATGATTTTGCCAAGTTTTCTCTCGATGGAGGAAAGAACATTTATTTTCAATACAAGATAAATTATTTTCAAATTGCACCTACCTTCCTGTCACTCCTTCTAAGGTGGAAAGAGTCTTGGTGGTCAGACCGATTTGTGGTTGAACCAGCCTCTCACTTTCTAATACAGAATTAGTTGCTTTAAACTCTCAGTCTCGGCTTCCTAATCTGGCATGTAGAAATAATTTTAAACTCATATAGTAACTCTGAGGGTAAAGTGAAGAATATAGTTAGCAGAGAGTATCCCAGAAGCCAAGCCGTGCAGCTTCTGTTATACGGATGCTGAGTCACAAGAGTCTCTGGGTACTGGCCAGGTTTGCCAGTGGCAGAGCTGATTCTGTGTGACCTGGTGGGCCTAGAGAGCAGGGAGACTTGCATTTGACTCTTGTCATATGGGACACTGCTATATAAAGAGACGTTCCCCCCTCTCAGTCAGGAAAAAGGTTCTCGGGTAGTACTTTGATAGGCTAAATAGTGAAGAAAGAAGTTAGGGTACCTTCTCTGAAATGTAGTCTGAGAAGTCAGTAGCTGATAGTAATCAGCATTCCCTCACTTGAAATTTCATAATACTCACTGTTTCAATCTGAGTCATTGCTGCCTGCCCTGGTGACATTATTAACGGACTCAGTTACTGGGAGCTGATCTTGCCTGTCTTTCTACCTTCAGGCACAGCTACCCCAATAGATGCTTTCCCATAGTCCTTTAAAAGGCTATACATGGGCTTAGCTATTAAGAAGAGCATCCTCATTTTAACATTGATAAGCAATATTAACATTGATAAGCATCAGAGTTAATCATAGTTTTAATCCTGTCGTCTTTCATAGCAGTATAAAATTGCTTTTATGCTTCTTACATTTTAGGGTTGTTTTACCAAGAAAACTTTGGTATCTCTTAATGTATTGGATTTGCAAGATGTTTTGAGAACTCAGTAGAAGAATGACTCTTTCCCTTGCAGCTTCATGACCTGGTGGAAATCCAGATATTGGACTCTATCAAACTTGAATGATACCCAGTAGATAAAAAGAATATCCTGGGAGTTAGTGGCCTCAAGACCACTAACTCCCTAAGCTTTGAATCCTTACATGACCCCGAGACAGACAGGCATTGGAACTGCAAGGCTGAGATAAGTACTGAAAATTGGTTAGTTTTTTTTTTTTTTTTTTAGCTTAACTCCCTCCTTTACACCTTTCTGTACCTCTGCCCTGAAGTATACACAGCCTGTTACACACTGATAGCTAAGTAAGTGTAATCAACATTCTTTACTACCACCTAAGAAAAGACCGAAATTGTTCACTGTTCTTCAAGATACTGGTGAATATCTGACTTTTCGTTGGAGAGAAGGGAATGAATGGGTAGGTAAAAGTTGAATACACATCATACAAATACTTTTTTTTAACTCTAGAATACAAAACAAGCAATTCCACAAAAGTAGATTTGCACTGTTCCAAAACTAATTAGAAATTATCTTGTTCTCTGTGTGCAGGTCCTCCAGCCCCAGTGACTTTACCTATACCCCTTAAGCAAAAATGCTATTTATTAAGTAGTCTGGGGCATGGAGAAGCCAGTGACAAAAGGATAAGAACATTTTCAGACTTTTTTGGACTGTAGAATAGGAAAGCTCATTCCGAAAGACTAGTTATATACCTTTGGGTATTTTTGAAAAATTGGGGACAGAATTAGTAAAATGAAATGAAATGGAATGAAAAATCCCCCTTTTCTGGTAAGTGCTAACAAAGTAGGAATGGGGCATCTTCTACATAGAATTAGAAACTCCATTATACAATGCAGGATGGAGGAAACCTGATTTGACAGCAGTTCATGTGAAAACAACCAAAGAGTGTAAGTTGACCACAAGATTAATAGGGGCCAGCAGTGTGACATTGCCGTTTAAAAGGCTAATGCTGTGTTGGGCTGTGGTCTGACCACAACTGGAATTTTTTGGCCAGTTTGGGTACAAAATGCCAAGAGGAATGCCAACAAGATGAAGATGCAGATGCTCATGGAGCAGAAATAGTATTGTCTGAGGGACAGTTGAGAAAAGCATGGATATAAAGTCTGGAGAAGAGATTCCTTTGAGTGACTTTAGTAACAAGCTTACATATTTAAATGCCTGGTGAAATATTCTCTGTTGCTCTAGACAGAAGTAGGCGGTAAGTCTTTCTCTGGAGCCTTAAACCTACAACAGGCATGAAAAACCAGAAATAAAAACCTGAATTAACGTCTTGCACTGCCTGCCCCCTTTTCCCAGCAAATCTGCTCATCTTCCCATGTTTCAGAATGAGTAGCTGTTTGCCATTCCCCCCTTGGCAATCAAAGGAGAAACTGGGCATCATCTTCTACTTGTACCCTTTCCTCAGGGGAAAAAAATTCATTGCACATTAAGTCAACAGCAGTGCTACTGGGCGTTAGTTATCTCCACTAACCCAGTTGCTAGTAGCTTTTCATGGGGAGGCAATACTGTAGAAACTTGACAGTTTCTGGAGAATGTTGAGGTATTGAGCACTTTAATGATGCCAAAGGGAAAGAAAACTAGTGTGGCTACTCACAGCAGAGGGGAATATATTACATCCTCTTTGGGGGCCAAGGTTAAGGTCTGTGTGACTCAGCACAGTGACATTCTCTGTGACTCTAAACCTCTTCTGTTTCCTGATCTGCTTGTCTTGACCTGCATCATTTCCACACCAAAATAGTTTCATTAACACTGCGATCATGCACAGGAGGTACCAGGCTAACTGATGTAATTAACTTGTGTGTCAAAGGCTATTGGTTTATTGCATATGCAACTGTCTTGGTGGGAAGATGTACTTTCTGCTGACACATGAGATCTGCAGCCCTACCAAATTGCCAAATAATCTGCTAAGTGATGGTGAGGTGTTGGTGACTTCTGTTATAAAGGCAGTATGGTGGGGTCTGCTGCTGTCTCCTGCTCCTAAAATGCAACAGGTGGTAAAACAGATGAGAAGGCAACCTCTTTTGGGTCTTTAGTGAGGTTCTTTTCCTTTTCTTCATTTTGTTTTAATCTCTGCTCTTGGCATGCTAATGCATGCATTTAGTTTGTGCGAGAAATTTCCGTTTAAGAAAGAATTTAAAAAACACGAAGTGCTCAATCCATATCTCTTAAACAACTAAAAAGACTGCAATTTCAAATGAGAAATTATGTTGCAAAGGAAAAAAAGTTGTTTATTATGGCTCAAAATTTTAATCACCCAAGGGCTGTAAAGTTAAAAATAGACAATTCTGCCTTCTGTTTATGGTAAACTTGGCTGAGTCCCGGCAAATTTCAAAGCTGAACATACTGTATGTTATTTTTGCTTAATTTTAGATTCTACATTTTTAAATTATTTCTTACAAGAAGCATATTTCAGGATATAAACTTAGCCTGAAGAACAGTATTCTTGATTTCTACCCATATTGAAACTCCTTTGAAAATAGTAAACTATGGTTTTGGGATTTTCCTATTCCCAAGAGTCCAAATGGGTACCTTTCTAAGCCTTTTACGTTATGAATGAACACAGGAATACACATTTGTAAAGGTTGCTTTCTGCTTTCTGATTCCTTGACTTGTAATTTTGGTTTTCATAACAGTATCATTTGAAACAAACATGCACAGTACATGCTTTTACTGGGAGTGTCTCGTGGGGGAGGGGCACTTTGGTTGCCTGTTGTTTTGCGGGTAAGGATTGGGAAATCTCAGAGACTCCTGGCGTCTGGAAGGTGTCTGCCAGCAACGTGAGAGAGAGCCTGGGGTTGGACTCCAGCTGTAGCTCCTGGACAGTGAAGCTTCTCTTCCGACACACTCACACCTGCCAGGAGAACCGCTGTGTACTGACTGTTTGGCCCAAGAGCAAGTAGGATTGTTGACTCAACCCTCTTATGCCTCCTCAGAGAGGAGCAGCACCTGGCTTCACCTCTTTACATAACTCTTGTTGATTTTGCCCCTGAGTTCTTCTAAGGTACTGTTTCGGGTCTTTCTCCCTGGGCTTTTAGAACAAGCCCTTTGGGGGGTGGCAGGAGATCTAGGAAAGGGGTTGTTTTTCAACCTGTATTTCATGTGGCATCTGAGAATCAAGCATGCCCCACAGACCAAGTGACTGCTTGGTAAATATTTGCTAAATATTGTTGAGTGAATGACTATTTACTGGAGACCAGTGGTGACCCTGTAATCAGTCATTGAGGAATGTTTTCTGGGTACAGAAATATTTCTGAACATTTCATGTATGCTATTTTTTCTTCCCAAGAGCCTGTTTTTATAAAAGAGAACTAATAGGCTTACTAGATCAGGAACATGTCCCAGGACACCCAGTTATATAGACAGATGTCTTTGCTTATCCTGATGTGTGTGTGTGTGTGTGTGTGTTGTGTGTCTGTCTGTGTTGAGGTCTGACCTTGTGGTGATATTCAGTGATGGACACTTATGCATCAGTCACTTATGCATGCATCACATGCACATGGATTCTTCCTGTGTGGTGAGAACCTGGGGTGATTACAGAACCTTCCAAAGCCTTAGTTTTCTCATGAGTCTGATAGCAATGGGCCCATAGCTCATAGTTAGCAGTTTTTCAGTACAAAGAAAATGCCCACAAACTAATCATGATTATCTCCAGGATCTATCGCTGGGCTTGACACAGGACTGATGCTCAGGGAACCTGAGAAAATGGATCGATGTTTATTTTCCTATGTGGTAGTCATTACCCTGAGGCCTGCAGCTATTTAATTCCTGCCTTTTCCATCTTTTGCAAAAGAAACCGCAAGAATGACACCCAACATCAGCGCATACTTTGGTTTTGAAGGTCTTTTTGGAAATGCATGCTGACCTGCCTGCTGTTACTTAATCCTCAGCAGCCTTAAGTGTGATGTGGCCCTTCGCCTTTAGCCCTTAGCCTGGAATATTCCAAATGCCCATAAAGTTTTATTTAATTAAGGGGTTTCCATATCTTCTGGTAGTTACTTCATTCTTGAAAGCTGGTAGCATTAATATAAATCTAAGAGAATCAAACCTTTGCCTATTTTATGCCATTTCAGCATTAAGGCAATGAGGAAAACTCCAGGAAATTAATGTTTTTCTTCAAGAACAGTAGGGACATAGAACTAACAAATTGTCACATAACCTGATTTTTTACTGACTTTCTTTTGGAACTTTTGTTTAGCCATTTTTTATTACACATCAAATTTCTATGGGTAAAACCAGGAGTGTAATTATGTGGATATTTTTTCAAAATCTGCAGCAGCTGGCCAATCAGATAACTATTCAAATGAAACGTTACTCACTTCATGGAGACCTAGTTGCTGTTCATAAATAGATTATCTTGTTTCTCCAGACTTTCAGTAGTTGATTAAATATTGTGGAGCACCTACTATGTGCCAAGCAGTGCTCTGGGTGCTGGGGATACAGTGCTGAACAAACAGGACAATAATGCCTGCTCTATCTTCTCACATGGGAGTGTGTTTAGGAGTTTCTGGAATAGAAACTCAGCTCTGCTGCATCCTGATGTTCCTTGGATTCGTGAGTCAAGTTGGCCAGTGCTGATTTAAATCAGTCCCTTTTCATACTACTTCAAGCCCTGGGTTTTAGTTTCCTTCTGTCCCTGTAACACATTACTGTAAAAGTGGTTCAAAATAGCACGACTTGACTTTCTTGCATTTCTGGAAAGTCTGAACACCAGCCTTGTATTTGCAGAGTTGGTTGTAAGGAGGTTGCAGGGTGGAATCTGTTCCTTGCCTTTTCCAGTTTCTGGAGATTGATCTGGCATTCTTTGGTTAACTGCTGCCTCACTGTGTGCTTCTTTCCTCTAGTCCTTTGACCTTCCTGCTCAGAAGGAACCTTATGGACACACCATTGGAGCTTCTCAGATAATGCAGGATAATCCCCCCACCTTAACTTGTTCACACCTGCACAATCCCTTCTGCTATATCGATGGATCTGGGATTAGGACACTTGATTTCAGGGGTGAAAGGTCATGATTCAACTAACCTCACTCTGTTAGTAATTCCAGTGTCCCTGGATCTATAAGATAAGGAATACATTTTGTTGAGTAGTACCTTCTTAGAAACCGCAGCTTCAAAGTTCATTCTTTAAAATGTAGATATTGCTAATAGGCAGAGTCAATCATCGTGGTGTAATTGTCTCAAAATGTCCTTAATTATTCCTGTTCATTCTACTAGACAGTTCAAAACCCCTCCCCCAAGAAGTCCTGCAGGCTCACTCTGGGCTTGTTCGATGCCCCTCATCTGTGATTCCAAGGTGCCTTGTTAGTATGTGATTACACGGCTGTACCTTTCCTGTTGTAGCAGTGAGGATTTTCTTGTTGCCTACTGCCTGTGTCTTATCCTCTTTCCCTAATGATATGTTCTTTACAGGAAAGGACTATTTCTCCTGGGTTCTCAGAGGCTAGTTCATTAGAGTCTGTGACCATGGACAGATTATCTCTCATACATTCTAAAATTGTTTTATTGTGTGTGATTTAGTTTCAGTGAACAGGGTATTTACTAGAAGTTGAAAGTGGAATGTGACCACCTGGGTTCGAGAAGGACTTGGCACCAGATCGTTGACCCTAGTCATACTCCATATTGTGAGAACACCAACTGGGCTTCAGCCAGTGGTTCTTTGCAAGTGAATACTGTCTTAAAACTATACGCTGTTCTTTCCTCAGTGTTATCATGAATCTACCATCAGCCACACAGGCTATGGGTATTTAAATAGTGGTATAAATCAAGGTGAATCTGAGTGAGACTTTAACTTTTAAATTTAGTTTCAGTCACCAAAGAATACATTCTGTGGCTTTTAGGTTTTACTCCAGTGCTGTCTAATGGAGGTCACTGAGATATTTCTTTTATTTCAGTTTTTAAAAGTAGATTCTTATTATGTGGAAAACCTGAGTCTTAATTGGTTATTGTTGGGAAATCCTCTTGCCTTCTTTGTAACATCCAGTTTATTTTTTTTTTCCCTTTATAAATGGACCTCAGACTCTCCATGTTGTTGGAAAGCTTGTAATTTTCTTTTTTTTAACCTAGTAGTGCTTAATGATACCATGTGAATTTTTATGATCTCAGGTGCACCAAAGTGTGTGCCTTGAAACTTTAGTTGGATTAGAAATGTACCTTGGTGTGAGGCTTGAAATTGGAGAAATGGGGAACACAGGGCTGCATCTATGTATGTTGCAATTAATATTGATGTGTGGGCAGAAGGCCAACATCTAAGGTATTAGAGAGTTCACTAATATTCATTGTAAACCAATGCAAGTATGCCCTTCCCCTGCAGGTGTCAATAGTTTAATTTTGTATATAGACTAGGAAAAGCAAGGGACACTTTCCTGCATTCTACTTTATGCACACAGTGAACATTAAACCAGTTGCTTAAGGCACAACTCATTGTTGAATGATTGTGGGAACTGGTATCCTGAGAGGTTGCTAAATCCATCTTTTTACCTCCAGGACCAAGCAGGATACCTGGTACACAGTAGGTACTTACTAGTAAGAAGAATTAAACAATGAATCAGTGTTCAACGATGCTGCAGGACCCCTCAATGATCCTGGCTCAGGCAGAATTCTAGTCTTCTGCCCACCTCTACCTTCTAGTCAAAATACACAGTTGTAGCTTACTAAATATTCCACATTCTTTCTTATCTTTGCACCTCTGTTCTCCATTCTGTCTGTCTACAGCAGCACTATTCCTATCCCCTTTTGTCTGGCTTGTTCATGCTGGTTCTTTTTGTCTGAGCACCTTCTAGAAGACTTTCAAGAGATTTTATTGCTGGTGCCTTGTTGAAGGTCTGGCTCATTTTTTTGTATCTTATGAACCTTTAGACATTGACAAAGAAGCTAGTGACTAGTGGAGGGGTTGGGATTTTTATGGGTTGTAATTAATGCTCAAGTCATTTGAATAGCGTCTCCTGAACTCCACTGTACTGGTACTTTCCATCTGGAACAGGGCAATATGGGACTCACTAATGGAGGCAGAAATCATCAAAAGCAGGTTCTGTTGAACCCATAGAGCTCCAGTATTTGGTGACTGTGCCGATGGAGGAGAACTGGGCGTGAATTACTGTTATTTAGGATGTCTGATTCCAGAGGGTCTAAATGGATCAGGAGCAGTTGGGCACCATTTCCTTTCTAATCATTATAGGAAAGGTTGGTGCTTATTAGGTAAGTATAAGTAGCTGAAGGTCAAAGGATACCCCCATCCCCTTACTTTTGGCTCTATAATAATATTTTATAAAAATCCGTAGATTCTTCCACTTCTTTTTACTCACATAGCCCTAGCCTCAGTCTATACTTAGTGCTTTTGCTAAGACTGACTCATCTTGTTTCTATTGCTTTAGTCTCTGGTCTCCATGGGAATGGTATAAGACTGTATTGCTTTCATGCTAAGAAAAATATAAACCAGAAAGGCCAGCTATTGGTACTGGTACCAGCTTAGTCTTGAGAACTCTAGGGTAATTTCACCCCTAAATTCTTAACCCACTGTGGAAAATAGTATAATATAATGGAAAATGAATCAACCTTTGTGCCAGTTAGATGTAATTCAAATCTTATTTCTGCTACTGATGGACTGTGTGACTTGAAACAAGTTGCTTACGATCTCTGAGATTTTTTCATTGCAGTTATTTCACTAGTAAAATGGGATGACAATTCAACTCAGATTTGTGTGACAAATAAAAATGGTTTTGTGTCCTAGTCTGCATTAGCTGTTCAGGAAATGGTGGATAGTATTCTGGCTGTTATTACTGCTATGAACCAGGTTGGTATAGACTGTTCAGTGCTTCAGTGAGGTGTTACAGGTAACACCAACCTTGGGGTTAGATCTTGGCTGAATCAGATTGAAACACACTCTGTGTATCTGTGAAGGAGATTTCCTTTTTCTTTGGGGAAAATTTAGATTATTTAATAAGGGAACTGAGAGTGTCTTCCCTGTGTTCTGGGTGTTTCAGAGATGGCTAGAAACTGATAGTAATTATTAAGAAAGAGCTTCACAAGCTACTCAAGTTAGGAGTTAGGGTGGCTTTGAGGAGAGAGCGCTGACCTGTGTTCCATGGGGGGGGGGGGTGTCAAGGCACTGTACTATTGGGCTCCTTGTTCCTTGCTTTGTCCCTTTCTGTGTCTGAGCACCCCTCCCTTGTCCCTTTCTGTGTCTGTGCACCCCTCCCCTGGGAGCCTTGCTTAGTGGACCAGACGATTATCCTGGCCCTCCCACTGGTTTCCTTCCCAGGCCAGGGCTACTTCCTGGCAGAGAGCTAGCATGGGTGGCCCCAGCTGGGTTGGCTTTATTGTTTCAAAAAATCATCTGTGGAGAAATGACTGAACATTGATGTTTTGGAGCAGCCTCTTATGATACAGTGAACCTGACCAAAAAGTCTCCTAGCTCAGACATTTTGTGAGTAGAAACTTTGTGAAGAAGGGATTTCGGGGTCAATTTTAAAATTCTCATCTGACTGCTCTCACAACTGCTTACAAGAACTGGGCTTCTTCAAGGGTATTGATAATGCTAGTCTTTGAATGGGGAATGAATTTCCCAGCTTCTCAGGAACAACAACAACAAAAATTCCCCCAACAAACCCCAGGGTGTCTGAAGCGCCTGCTTTCTTCTCAAAGAGCAGATCGAATACTCTTCTGTGGGCTCAAGAGCTATCAGCAGTATTGACTAGAAGGAAGGGTTGTGAACAGTTGTTCCCTAAGGCTTGGAAATTAACAAAGGCTATATTAGTAGGAGGGGGAGGGAGGGGGGAGGGGAAGATGAAGAGAATGGGGGCTGCTGGGAACAATTCAGAAAGTGGAGAGGGTGATTGGAGGGGTTTGTTTCCCAGATAGTTTTCAAAGAAAAGAGATTTGTGTAGTTTGCTGTGGGGTTGAAGCCCAGTGCAAGATCAGTTGATGTTCTTTTTTATCCAGCAATTACTTTCTCTGGCACATTCCTTTTAGGCTAACAAAGTGTCTTCCTTTCCTTTTTCATGGTCATTGATAGCAAGAGCTTAAGGGCTTTTTGCTTCCCAGGGTTCAGACTGGGATGGAGGGTAAGAAGGAATCCACATATTTTCAGATTTTCTTGAATTTTGTCACAGAGAAGGAAAATTCCTTCCTGTGCTTGGGGAAGGCTCAGGTTTTCATTTTAGTCTGGTGGTGATTGATTTCTTTCTTTCAAGGGGCTGGTGGAGGAGGTCAGAATCTTAGAAAGGGAAGAAGCTAGGGAAAAGGAGGAAAGAAAGAGTGAGATTTATGACCTTCTGCATCCCAGCTTTTATGTCCTGTAACCATTCCCAATGCTGGAAGTTCATGACACCCTGAGAAAAGAGCCCTGGAACTCACAGTAGTGATCTGCATGCAAAGGCGAAGTTAAAACAGTCCAGAAGCTCCTTAGATTGAGAGACACGGTCTTATTCTACATCCCGAGCACTGTTTCCCTTTAGTTTGTTTTCTAGCCACAGAGACCAGTATTTTACGGAGTGATGAGACAGACCACCCAGGGCAACTCATGTTGTACCGAGGGTGGTTGATGATGACTTAAGGAGAAGTTATTTCAACATCACGGACTTTTCTATTATTCCCTCTGCCATCAGCCCCTCTGTACTCAGGATGTGGATGCCTTTACATCTGTCACTAAAGAATTCTAAACTAATAGGTATTGCTCAGTTAGACCCACTCTGTTCCCATAATCTTGAGAAAATAATTGAAGATCTTAAAAAATGTATGTATCTTCCATTTTTATTCCATATGGCCCCTTAGGTTACATGACCCAATGTGGCCATTAAATGACCCTGCTTACACTTGGATTACTCAGTACAAAGCAAATTTATGGTTGTTTATTCTCTCCTCCTATCAGCTATTAGTGCCTAATCATATGGTCTATCGATCATGAGATTAATCGCCTGCTCAAAGAGGCAGCAGGTCTTGTGGAATGCTGCACTGCGCCAGACTGAACTTCAACCTTTTATACAAACTGGAGGAGTCAAAATCATCATTCACTGCCTGAAGTTCCTGGTCCCTGGGCCTCCTGAACCCCAGGAGGTAAATCCGCTGCTTTTTCAAACGGTGTACTTTGCACTTCCTTTCCTTGTGTAAAACTTCACCTCATTGTTTCAGGCAAGTACTTGTAAATAAAATCCTTTGCAAGGCATCCTATAAATAATCGAGGCTGAAAATATGTGGGTTTTAATATACAAAGCCCCATAGTGCTGCCATAATTAAAGGGCTGTCAGTATTTCTATTATAAATTCTCATTTTGGAAGATTTATAACTGGGCCATTAAACTTTTCTTGGGCTAAGACTTTCCAAGAATGTCATAATCCGAGACCTTTTATCCCCCTCTTTGTGGAATGTGTGTTTATAAGTAATAAAGCCCAGAAACATTATCATATAGTACTTGTATACAAAGAAAGGGGAGACTTTAAGATTTGAACACCATTTCCCCAGAGTGGCTTCTGTTTGCCTGCTCTGTATTCTCATGTGCTTCATGAGAACCGAGGGTCGTCATGCTCAGGCTGGGTTGTAATGTTCGCTTCCTGGTCTGTGTCTCTTGCTCATAGGATTTTGAGGACAGATATCTTCAATCACTTATCTTTCTAGTCTTGCTTTGACCAGTGAACCCAGCCCAGAATTGGGGACAGGGTTTGTTCTGTAATGTGTCTACGGATGGTAATTAGGAGACTTCTTTTCCAGTCCTCACATGATTGTGTAAAGTGTGTAAGGAGTGAGTTTAGGCAGTAAGTTTAGGGAGGTTGCTTTGTTTCTTTGTAATCAGTGTCCGGATGGATGAGATGAGATGAGCCTTTTGAGTCCAGGGTTGGAAGTAGGTGTTCTGTGAAGTGAATGCTGCCTGCATAGTACTTTCAAATATTTGTGTCTGACCGCTTTTTGATGGTCTGGACTGCGGGCCTTTGAGGTTACCTTCAAACCCCACCCCCTTCTTGGTGATATTTTGTTGCATCAGCAATCTGCTTCAGTCATTTGCCTGCATGGACTGTGTTGATGATTCCTTGTAGTTAAGTCTGTATGATAAGATTTTTTTATTGTTATGGTAGGGCTCTCAGTCTGAAATTCAGCTTAGCTGGAGATGTCTTGGATTGTAATTTTAATTCTTTAACTTCCATACTTTTTTTTCCTGTTGAGTTAACATTGTTTACAAATCTGCATAGAAGTCAGTATACAGCTTCTCACCTCAGTAACTGCACATATTACATCACACCCATCTCCAAATGTCCAGTCCCCGATCACCACCCAACTTCCAATTATTTTATCAACAAAGATGTGTTTTGGGGAAAAATTTTGTCTTCTGGACAAACAGCATTTGTTATGAATTTGTTTCCTCATTTTTGAAACAGCAGACATCTACAACTGAGCACACATACAAATGGGCTATCAGTAGTGAAAATATGAAATCGTTGTGTGCAATACATTGATTTATGTTTTATCAAGCTTGTATGGGTTTCTCTCTGAGATTTTGACCTACTGAAAATGCTGCTAGATCTTCCTGCCTTTTCTGATATACTAAGTCCAAGGACTCTGGTTAAGTGCTTAATTTATTCTTTTATGAGTTTCTGGACTACCATTGTCCCCAGAGATGCTCAAGTAAGTTTTTTGTTTATATTTAGAGTGTCTTTCTGATTGTTTCCTTACTGGTCAGTTTTGGAGAGAGTCTATAAAATTGACTCTTACATTCACTGGGAGGAAGGCTTTCCTAACCTGAGTTTACCCAAAGACCCTACTATATTTTCTTTCTTTAGACAAAAGCATTTTGAAAAATGTGTTGAAAGGTGTAGGATTCATCTTATTGCTTGGTTCTCAAGCTAAGGAGAACCTTTTCTTTCAACTCAGGCTGTTGGTGAGTAGTATGGATTAAGAATTTAAATGAATACACTTAAATAGACTAAATGAATGATCTAGAAGTAATCTGATTATAAACCAGTCTTAACTTGAGTCCTTGTCTTTGGTGCTTAAACTACCTAACAGCATACTGAGATAGAGGAAATGTGAAGGTAGCACCTGTCTTTACTCAGATCACTGTAAGGACACAATTTAACAGGAAGAGGCAATATCTCCATTATGACTGAGAGTATAGACTTTGGAAATCCACTAATTTAGGATTGCTCTTATCAGTTCTCACCTTGGAGAAGTTACTGAAGTCTTCATAAGCCTCAGTTTCCTCATTTGTAAAATGGGAATAATAATAGAATATGGTGAGAGTAGATGAGAGTAACCCAGACAGGATTTATCATGCTGGTGACAAATAAGCAATGAATATTAATTACCATTAGCTGGGAGATAGTTGAAATATACTTTTGAGCTTTGAGGTTTGAGGTTTTCTTTTTAAGAGTCCAGAGATGTACTTTCTGAAGTGTTCATTCCTGCTGGGTTCCCTACCTGTGTTTCCAGGAAATGTATGTTTCTTGTCAGCACAAATGTGCTGCTTTTATCTTTTGAGGAAACAAATAATTTTTGACTTAAACATCTAAAGTTGAAATGTCTCATGTTTTTTTCACCCTCTAGATCAATTCAAATTAAAATTTCAATGCAGAAGTTTTATGGGCTCTTGATAACATTAATTATTATTAGTGTGCTGGTAAAAGTCCTAAAGTGTGTGCATTAAGAATTAAAACCCTTGAGAAAAATTTAAACCCTCATGGACTCATAGCGCTAGAAGGGACCTAAGAGATTGTCTCCCATTTTACAGATAAGGAACGTCTATTTAGCAAGGTAAAAATACATTTTGAACAGGGACTATCCTACATAATGGCATTTTAATTTGTACTCTCCCTGGAATCTGCACTCATTTGCCAGGTTATGATTATGTTCTAATTGTGGGACTTGTATTTATTAGAGACCATTGAGATGTAGCATTGGGCATTACTTTTGTGGCAAACGCACAGGGACAGTAATCATTATTAATGCATTCCATTATTTGGGAGAGCATTTTACTGACTATAGAGAATTCATCCCATTGATCTATTGTGCCACATTTGTATTATACCTGGTAGTTTAAAACGATATTCTCTAAACTGTTAGGCTGAAAAATTGTCCAGTCTTGGCAGCTATCCCATCAGTGAGACCTTCTTTTAGGACTGAAAATACATAGTTCTCTTGAAAGAAACCTTTTGACTGGTCCTCAGTGCCCTTAATGTGTTTAAATCCCTCACTACTGAAATAGTAGGATTACTACCGCTATCATTGTTCTAAAACAAACTTCCTTTTGGACGATAACAGCAGCGGTAAATCAGATGTTGAAGAAAGTACCAGCTTAACTTCAGTTTGCTTTAAAAGGGTTTCCTCTTTAATTGACAAGTGTCATGTATAATAGAGCATGGTGACTCACATAGAAAACTGTGCGCCGGACTTCCCGCTGGGCTTGGAGTCCTTAATGAACATACAAGTGAATACACGAAGGCAAAAAATTAAAGTGCCCCAACTGTGGACTATTCATTCTGTTCACTCCAGCCCATGTGGTGATCACCACCAGCCACACTGATGGCCACAGAATCCGCGTTGGTCATGCGGCTGTTTTGTAGCTGTGAGCTAGGGTCACTGTGGTTTTTCTCAGTGACGTTTTGAATACCAGCATAGATTCTGTTATACCCAAGGAATAAGCAAACCAGGCTAGTTTTGTTTTTGTTTTATTTTTTTTATACATAAATATCATCAGCTATTTTTGACAATGGGCCACCCCTGCATGGAGTGATGGTTTTCTTGAGCTAACCAGAATTCAGAAGCTCCTTCAGTTTGTGGTTCTGTCTTCCTTCCCTTCGCTTCCCAAAAGAGAACAGAACTGAATTTTTAGAGGTGATGTTTATAACAGTTCAACACACTTGAATAAGCACTTAGAATAATGTCAATAGAGGAAGGGAAAAAAGGGGTGTGTTATTATCAAATTAAGTAATGGATGGGCAGTGATATTTTATTTATTGAAGCTCGTCTGAGTACCACTGGAAACAGAGCATGTTGGTTCTGAAGTGCACAGATTAGAAAGGAATGTTGAGTTTGGAAACGTGGCAGCCTGCAGCACTGTGTATGGTTTAAATTAAACCTTTTTTTGGAAAGCAGAATAGCTCTAGGCCACATTTAAGTGAAAAGCTGCAGCAGAGTGAGCTGGCTGTGGTTTTTCTTTTACTCTGTAACCGGCCCACTTTCCCTTGTTTTAACACAGAAAAAAGACTTTGGACTCCTTCAGACCAACCACATAGCTCCTCTGCTGACCACAAAAAGGAAGCTTGGCGTAGAAGCCATAGGATTAATACCCGCTGTCTCTTAACCCAACAGAGTGTGAAAACTTTTATAAGAGATTTCTCTGGGCAGACTGACACTGTGGTTGGATTTTAAACATTTTAAATCAAGAACAACTTTGAATTGCATTATGCCACAGTGCTCTGTAAATTGTTATGTGCAATCCCACTGTTAAAAGTTATTTACATGAATCCCCAGGTTTCAGAGGGATAAACCACTAACAGCTTTGTGCATCTTGATAAAGAAATACAGGAGAATTAAAGGTATGCACATGCCAAATTATCTCTGATAGAGTAGGTAGATCATAGCCAATCGGATTTTATTGTTCTTAAGCAAATGGAGACAATTGGCTCTTAGCAGAAAAGCCTTTCATCTTTGAAAATAATAAGATTAAGATTGTAGATTCTATATAGCAGTTGATCAGCTTTATTAATTCAACACATTACTTTGAAACTGGGAAAACCTCTTTAGTTTAATACATGTGCCTCTTTCTTAAATATAATATTTTGCATTGTGCCCTGTTTATGTTTGTGCTTGTATTTAGTCATTCGGAAGCTGAGACTGGAGATACTCAAATTTACATTTTGCCAGACTGAATGAGGCAGCTCTTCACAGGTGCACTGTATAAACCTTCTGGTTTCTGTTCAACAAAGCATCTCAATCGAAAGAATCTATTTGAAAATTTGAAAAAACCTGCACGCATGTTTCAAAACCGAGATCTTACAGTAACCACCGATTTCATTCTTGACTGACTGTATGTCGTGAGGGGTCTAATTTGCTGTCATTAGAGAAATTGGTCTGTATAACACTTCCTGTGTGTGAAGAAATGCAGTTTCATCTTGCCTGGACCATTAAAATAGTATTTAAATACTTCCAGTTGTGAGGGACTTGCATTTATTGTGGTTATTTTCCCAGGTGTCTTAGTAGCAGCTGTTTCGTAGTTTTCCTGAACTTAATAGTTGAAAAATGTGGGAAAGAAGTGGTGTACATTCTGCAGAAAGCATTTTAGTCACCCTGGAGTAGTTACACTGCCTCTTGATTTTTTTTTTTTAATCTTGGTAAAATTATACTGTAACTAAATGAATCCATTGATCAATGTCTTGTTTTTTTTTCCATTTTCTTCTCAGAGGGTTCATTTCATAGGGGGTCTACACATCTGTCAAGAAAATGACTACAGACGAATTACCAAGACTGGTAATAAAGGTAGTTTAATCTCATTTAATATATTTTTTTAAGGGCAAAGCACTGTAAGTGTCCTTTACCTGTTGAGAGTTAACTTCTTAATTAGGCTGTGTTAGAAAACAAATCAAAATGTGACAATCACCAGTACTTTTAGACAGGGAAAGGAAAAAAACATTGACATTGATCTAGGTATTAGATGACCTGGCTTCTGGGTCTTTCTATAGGAATGCTTTTCAAACTTCTAAGTACATATGAGTCGACCAGGGATATGGTTAAACTGTGGATTCTGATCCAGTAAGTTTCTAGTGGGCTTGAGCTACTTTGTTTCTAACAAGCTGCTGGGATATTCAGGTTATAGGATCTCAGGCCACACCCTCAAAGGCAATGATCCCTTGCTGTGTTCAATGGACTTCGTGAATTTGGGTATACCATTCAACAGCTCTGCATCTCAGTTTCCTGATCTCTAAATTAGGGATGTTAATCTTTGCTCTGCCTACCTCATCACTTTGCTATGAGACGCAAGTGAGATAATGTAGATGAAATTTTAAAAAGCTACATAAGTATAAGACACCAAGGGTCTTTGTTTATAGATAAAGACATTCTTGGAATACCTTTTGTCAAGCCAGCGTGAGCTGTGAGGTGATGGGAAGTGCCTTTAACTGTGAGGTGGGAGAGATGAACTGGAGTTCTTACTTCCCTGGCACTCACTCTGTGCCTCTGGCCAAAACATGTTCCCTTCCTGATCCCTTGTTTCATCTTTAAAATAAGGACCTGACCAAGATTCGTGGCTCTGAGTGTGGCCACAAGGCCAGCAGCATCAACACCGTTTGACTGTTTCCTGGAAATACAGATGTCCAGTACCTTCCCAGGTTTAGTGAGACAAAAATTTGGCAGTTGGCACCCAATCATCTGTTCTTTCTCCAAGAGTGCTTCAAGGGAGTCTGCTGCATGCTGATCTTTGAGAACTCTGAAGTGTCTTTGGCTTTGAAATGAGATGTTGGAGTATGTTCCTTGTAGGCTTCACCTTGGGAATGGCTCTGTGTGCCATCTTGAGAGACTCCTGTCTCCAAGACTGAGAAAGGTGAGACTGAATGTTCTCCATGGCTAGTCACTGAGTATGTAGAAAGGAATGAATGTCTGCAGGTTTAAGCCTCATCTCAGTCAGTACAGTTTATAACTATATGACCTGTACCTTTCTAGTTTATCCCAACTTTGTGGCTGGTCAGAGCAGTTGAAGGCTGAGAAAGACAGCACAGCATCCGGATCAAAAAAGGTCCCACCTCTTCTCTTCCTGGCTCTCTAGGTCCCTGGTGGCTTTCATCATCGTATTGCACCAACTAACATTTTTCAGAGTTTCCAAGCATTTTCATAAAGATTACATGAATCTTATCACCATCTATTTCTTTAGACTAGAGTGTCATGAGACGATGAGAACTAAGAACGTAAAATACATGTTTTCCTAAAGTCATTACTTTATGTACCTGTGGTTTTGCTTTTATCTTTGGGAATGCATCTAAAAACTTGGAGAAGCTGAGTTAATCTCCAGTTGTCTATAGTTGATTTTGTGAAGTTCAGTTATTAAAACTCATGATTTTATGCTCAAAAGAGACCCTTGATGATGCTTACAACCCCTATTCTACACAAGTCTGAGTTTTCATTCCAGACTAGGAATTAAGTTATAATGGACAGTTGCTTGAGTCTGGAAAGTGGAAACAAACAAGAGATGTTAGCTGCCAGCTGAATTCTCTCAAAAGTAGAGCAAACGTGAAGTCAAGATGGCTAGTAGCTTGAGATTCTCTCTGTGTGTGTACACACACACACACATATATAGACAGATACATGTAAATGTGTGCACATGTATATATGTATATATAGTGTACATATGTATGCAATTCTATATAAATATATACAAGTATATATGTGTACATCTATGTATATATACATCTTTATTTACAAATATGTATTTTCATATGTAGACACATGTATTCTATTTACTAATTTTCCTAAATAATATTTTGACTGTTCATACATTGAAGCATTTTACTGTAATTCATGTTCTCAGTGATATCTTAAACTAAAGAAAAAATTATGATTTGCATATAAAAATACTGGTTACAAATTATAGAATATTTTTCTTCAAAATGAGTTAATGTAGAAAACAAGTTGAACTTAGTGTTGTAAGTATAATAAGTAATTTTACAAATTTCTAAAATCATGCAGTTGTGAAGGACCTGATGGAGCATTTTATGCACTCATTTATATTTTCTTAAACAGGAAATGTTTTCTTCGGAACCAAAATCATGGGGGGAGGCTTTATATATATTAAATCCAACTTTTAAAGTTGGGAAAGTGGAGGTGCTGGATTCCTGTTGCTTTGACCATTCTATTCAGAAGCAACCATAGTTGGATTCCATCCGCTAGGGTAAGGACTCATCTGGGAAACTTGTCATGTGCAGATTATGATGTTGCTGGTATGGGATAGGGCCTTGGTTTCTGCATTTTAAATAAACTGGTAGGTGTTGAACATACACACCCACCACATTTTGAGTAGCAAGGTTCCAGAGGGATCTGTGCAAATAGTATGAAAATGGGCATATCAACCTCTTCATTTTACAAATGTAAAAAGACAGACTTGGACTCATTAAATGATTTGACAAAAGCCACACACTTACTTAGTGTCTTTGGATGTCTGGTCTTTTTTTATATCACGACTGAAAGGAGTGACTGTGCTCCCACTTCAGCCTGAATAAGGTGTCCCACTACCAGGTTCCACTGGCAGACCAGTGACCCCCCTCAAACTTTATCACTTAGTTTATCAGCCTTGTTTCCTTTCAGCCTGCTATCTGCCCCATGGAAAAACAGTACTTTGGATCAGACCCCATTTAGGGTGGAACATTCTGATTAGCCAGCAAGGGCTGTTAGGCCGGTAGCTGTGGTGTCTGCTGTCACAGCAGAATGGATAAGCAGTTCTCAGCCCCCCCCAACATAATCCATAAAACTCTCTCAACCTCTTTCTTTCTTTTTTTTTTCTCATGACGTCTAGTGTTTGCAAATGGAAAATGGCTGAGGAAAAACAGAGTGAAAGTTTATATAAAATATTTATACCTTAAAGATCTTTTATCTTGTGTCATTCAAGAGATAGAGAAGTGAAAAATGTATTGGGAGTACATTATCAAGAGTACATTATAAATTTAAATCTCAGATTGAATAATACCAGCTGCTAATGTGTGGAGCTTTGGAAATGAGTCACTTTTAAATCTTGAGAATTTACTGTACCAGGTCAGTTACTTAAGGAAGTGAAATAAAATTCTATACTGGAATTAGGACTTGTCCTAATGGGTAGTGTTACAAATCAAATATTTGAGATAATATTCATGTTAGAATGCAGCTACATGGAGATGAGATGAAAGACCTGAGAAATCTTGTGGTACTTTATGAAAAACAAAACAAAAAAAAAAAAACAACAGATTTTCTTTGGCTTCTTCATCATAAAAAATTATAACCTTTGGTTTATGGTATATATCTGGCGTCAGAGAGACTAACAATCAAATTCTCTACCTACTGCGTTTTAGATGTGTGACTCTGAATATGTTACTCTCTCTTATACTTCCTTTATTTAAAAATAAAGAAATAGAACTTACTAGTATGGATTATTTTTCTTGAGGATTGGCATAGTACTTGTAAGTACTTAGCACACTGCCTAGACTCTCATTAAATTTCAGCGAGTAGTACTATCATCATCATCATCATCACCACCACCACCACCACCATTACCACCAGCATCATATCCTTAGCCCGAACTAATATTAGGTAGCTCTCTAGTGACTCTTCCCCACCCCATATATACATGAGTTACAAATATATATATGTATATATATGTATTTTGTTTTAAAACAAAACCAAAATGGTTTGCCTGTTGAAAAGTTAGTAGTCAGTAAAAATGTATTTTCATGAGAGCCTGATGTTGATGACTGATATCTGGATCCAAGGCAGCAGAAACTAAATTCAACTAAATATTATATTGGTTATAGTGGTGCTTTTTCTTTTAGTGCATGGCATATATTTTTGTATATTATATACTAGGATGACAATACATTTGGTGGAAGTAGATGGAAGAGTAGCCAAAGGAGTGGAGCAGGCTATGGGCAGAGTGCTAAGGGTCCACTTAATGCCACTGAGTCCCACAGAATTGCCCTTTCACTCTAGCCAGTTGGTGTGGAATGTTGTGTGAAAATCTCAGTTCAGTTCTGCTTTTTTTTTTTTAACTTTAAAGAAGATGGGAAATCAGATTTTTTTATGAATCAAAAAATGTTTTAAGTAATAGCAGCTGGATCTTGAGAATGCTACTAGTTTCAAAGGAAAAAAAAAAACCAGCAACAATGATTTAAACAAAGATTTTACTTCTTATTAACAGTAAATCCAGCTAGTGTTGGTTTATGTGCACATTAATACCATTCAGAACCCAGTCACTTTGATTTTTCTGTCCTGATATGCTTTATTTGTTGGCTTGTTTTTTCTGTAGTCCTTGTCATGCTATAGTTACTACATATGTCTATTCAAAGCAGACTGGTAGAGAAATGGACCTCATTAGCTTTATTTGTTCCTTTTATCAGAAAAGGAACAACTCTTCAGAAACATAGGTGATACCTTATGATTCACATGTTAAAAGTGAATCACTCTTGCTGCAAGGAAATTTGGGGAAATGAGTAGGTAGCTTGCCAGTCTCTATATTGGGCAGTGTTAAAGAGGTTGTAAATGGCTGTGGTATTTACCAGGGATTCATGCCTGCCACACCAACTAGCTCAAGGGGAAACCTGATTGCAGGGATTGGAGACCCTGTAGCTGCAACAAGTATCAACAATTTCCAGATTTAAGCATTATAAAATAAAGTATCATTTGGAGGAAGGCCAATGCTTTAGTTTTTAATTAAATGATTTTACTTTTTATAGGATGGGTCATTGCTAACAATGATCAAACTGTTGAGGGAACATTCTATGAATATATTTAATTATTGGAAAACTTTATTAAGTATGTCGATAGAGAAGTTAGAAAGAAACCTATCATTTAATTCTGTTTCTGTAGTTCTACATTTTAAGAAGATATCTGTATCATCCCAGGCATATTAAACATTATGGCTAAAATGCATTTTTTTTAAATTGTCTTCATTCTAAAATAGATGTATAGTTTATACATCATTGTCATTTGAGTTAGATAACCCTTTTAGAAAGATCTTTCCTTTCATTTTATTTATACGCATGTTTAGTTCAAATATAAGAAAACTGTCCTCATGCTTTATAAAAGCAGTCATTTGCAGCAGCTTAAAAGCATGTTCTGATGTATGTATAAAGCTGAAATGCTACAACACTAAGTAGCAGTTTCAAGGGTTGCTCCTCAATACAGGAGGGCACAATAGAGTTCAGGGGCTGTGAATTGAGTACCTATAAACTTTTACAGCATTCGTGTAATTCTTATATATAATCACTTTGTCAGGTTGAGCAAGTCATGAAGTCGCTAATAATACTAATATATATAGATAAGGAATTGTTAGTTATAAGACAGAAGGCAACTTTTTTAAAAAAACTAGGAAAGCTATACATGGATAGTATTTTAGAAGTTTTAAAATTTTATTGATTTCACATTGCTTTATAATACTCCATAAGTTTTGGGATTAGGACATCACACCCCAGTGTGATGGTAGAGACCACACTGTATCCACTGCTATGGTTCTTAGAATTTTTTAAGGAGATAAATAGGTGAATCAGTCCACTCTTCTAAACAATCTATTTTGAAATAAAATAAATATGTTATCCATTTCCATTACTTATAGTGGAGTTATAATAAGGGACTGTTTTAGAGACAGGGCAAGAAATAGGTAACTTGTTTGTGTGGGAAGGTATGGTGTATTTCCACTTAATATACTTACCTACAATATGAGAGATATTGTGACAGATGCATACAACTTGTGATCTTTAGTGCTCTTAAAAATCTCACACATTAGTTGTTTCCTTGATGATGATGCCAAGGCTCTGAGTATACTAAGTGACTCTCCTGAAGTATACACCTAGTGTGTTTTGGAGCTGAGTTTTGGATCCAGCTCTGTCTGCTTTCCATACTCATTCTCTTTCCCCTGCATCAGAAGTCCACCCACACTGGATGAGTGAGAAGAAAAATAGCAGATGGATGTAAATGTGGATACACGTATGAAAATGTACTTAGCAAAGAAACAATCCAGACAACTGATAGGATTGATAGGCTCTTAGCTATTAATTACAACTTAAGAAAAATAGCTGGGAATCACCAGAAAGGTTGGTTCTGACTTTTGACCAGCTTCTAGCCACCACATATTTTTTATACTAGAAAATAAATTAAGCCTGTTCAAAAAAATTTTTTTAAAAGTCCATGCAAGGATATATGTTGAACCCTTTGTTTTATTGTATGAAGAGAGAAAGAATATGTTCCTGTACTTGAAGAACTTACATCTTTTTGCATTGGACTATTATAATCTGTAGCAAGAGAAGTCCTGTGTTAAACCTCATTCAGCAATACGTCAATCTGTGTAGGGAAGGGATAATAAGCATGCTCTTAAGGAGGATTAGGAACTGCTTTGGAGTATGTTTTGAAAATGAAGACTGGAAGTTAGAATAAGTTTGCTTTTCTCTAAAGGAGACATTTTCTTGGTAGAGTCATTATGATATTATTTCCTAGCCATTAAAATTTGCCATCTTGATGCTTGGTTATTCACTGAAAGGAATGAAATATTTATTAAGGTCATATCACTGTTGCGTACAAAGGGAGCCATGGAGTGATTTTTATGCCATGCTTTTTGGTAACCGTGTTTCTGCTGGGTTCCATCAATATCTGTGGATTTTATTGATTATAATTAAGTCAGTCTGCATTGTCTCTAAGAATTTACATGGGCTTAAAAATCGGTTCTTCATGTATTTATTTAAAATAGTTTGAAGAAAGATCTTAGTAACAGGGACAAATCTGCAGCAGCTATTAATCCTCTTATTTTTGTGAGTCAGAAATTATGCTTTTTCCCATGAAAACATTTGTAGTTTTTTTGTGTTATGGTCCTTTAATTTATTGCTTTTACCTCTAGTCTTTTGAAAGCTTGTCACGGTTGTCCTTATCTTCAGTGGATTTCTGGTGTGTTTGGAAAAACCCCAGCTCAAACCCTAAAGGTTATTTAAATTCCAATATTGGATGCCTTCCACAAATACAGATTTTGGTGTAAATTTAATAAGATTATAAAGATGCCATGCCAATTAATGCTTTGTGTTCACATGATGCTCAGATAAAGAGTAGGGAAGGGTAATGGGCTTGCCCTTTGACTGCTTACAGTGGGAAACATTCTCAGGGTTTTTTACTAAAAGATTCCTGTGTTTCCTTATTTTCATTCCAAGTTCTGCAAATTTATTTATGTTACTAACAATCTTAACAAGCTTGTGGAATTAACCCATACTGGTATAGGGAAACCCTTAACCAGTTCTGCAAGTGCCAATGCAAAAACTTTAACAACTAATGATTTTGTGGAAATACAAGAGTGGATTTATATTTGTTATTTTTCTAAAGCAATTGATTTCTGATATATCCAATTTGGCTTAAGTGGTCTACCTGTTTGTGCATTTATATTATAGGTATATAATATTGAGACAAAGAGTTGAAAAGATAGTAGTCTTTGACATGAAACAGATTATGCTAAATTATTCTTTTATTTTTACAATGGGAAAAGATTAAATAAAAATAAAATAGCATTATTTGTAACAAGTATTCAAACTTAAATATAAAGCTGGATGAGCATTAGAAAAAATTTTTTTTGAGATTCACCCCTGCCTTTTTTTTGAGACTGGGAATAGTTTGAGTTTCCTGAGTAGGATCGATATGAAGATTCCAGACGCTAACATATTCTGTGGTCATGACCCTCAATGAGAAACCCCCTTTTAATTTTCTTTAAAATGATGCAATATTTGAGATATCCAAATAGGACTCTTTCATGTCTCTAAGATGGAGGTCACATATCTTTCTCATTCCTTGGGGTTGAAAAATTAAACCCTGTTATAATAATCTTGGTGTTTTTGATAAGCACATAACTTTGATCACAGCTTTTTGAAAGCTTGATTATGAATGTCTTTTAAATATTTTTCCATACCCACTTATCAGTATTTTCTTTTATTTTTGCAGCAGGTTTGCTTCTATTGCTTATGGAAGACCCCAAATTTGTTTAGAAAACAAAGTCTGTCTTATCATAATTTTGTTGGAGACATGATGAGCTTACATAAAACAAAGAACAAACCTGTGAATCTTTTGCACTTCATATCAGGCCTCTGTTTGTGGGAAGCCTAAATGAATCAAATGGTAACTTATGAAACTTAGCTCTGACTGTTTAAGGGGATCTTTTATTTACAAAATTGAGCTGATTTCTCTCTAAAACAACAACAACAAAAAGTACTTTTAGTGGATCTTGAAAGCTTTTAGATAAATACTCCAAATTTTTTCCCTGCTGCTGCAAGCTTAAAAAGCAACATAGACAGACTGAGCATAGTTTTTCCAGCTGTGTAACAAGGACAGAATAGAGGATTCTAAATATTTATCTCCCCCACCTCCCCAACACTATTTTGTGTTCCAGTCAAACCAGATTACTTACTGTTTGTTTCCAGGACACTTCTCACTGTGCTCACTCAATTTGTCCCTCCAGGAATACCCTTCTTCTTACCCTCACATCTCTGTCCAAAGAAATCCTATGTATACTGCAATCTGCATTTTAAATGCCAATTCTTCTGAAGTCTTTAAGGACTCCTCAAATGAATGTGGTTATTTTGGAAAGAGGTCCAGGCTATTCCATGCAATTACCTTAGCTACGTTGTGGTTGGGCTCTGTATTATTCTTACTCTATCTCGTGTTTTAGGTATTTATGTATTCAGTAGTGTTCAGTGGTCAACAGGCGTTTATTAAAGGCATTTACATTTGCCAGATGTTATATCACTTACTGGATAACCCCGAAGGTTTAAAACACAACCTCTTGCTTGGTCTTTTCTCTCCCCAACTTGACTCTGAATTTTCAATAGACAGAAATAGTTTTTCTATGCAAATGCTGGCTCCTTACACATAGTAGTTGGCTAATAAATGCTTATTAAGTCAAATTCATTGACTAAATCAGTTTTCTTCTGATTGAAGATTGGCTTCCCTCTGTAGGATATAAATAAAAGTCATGTTTTTCATGCCATTTGCAATTGCATTTTGATTTTTGTGGCATATAAAGCTACATTTTCCTCCTGTTTTGGCCATATACTTTTTGGGAGTTTATTGTTTATCTTAGAAGAAATGGTAACAATAAGACAGATCAGGAAATATTAATTTTATTTATTTGCTTTTTATTATTTAGTAACTATTAGTATTGTTGGGCACTTGGGTAGTCATCTTCCTTTTGTTCCTTGTCTGCTTATTGTCCTTCCTTATTTTTATTACTTATCTTTTTAATACCAAATTTTGTTTCATATCAGATTTTATAAAACAACTTCCTTGCCCTCCTCCAGTGTTTCACTGCACTCACAGTATCACTTTACCCTCCTTGGTCCTCTTCCTTCCACCCCTAGTTTTCATAGTCTGAGAGTTAATTTTATTGTGCTTGCCAGCTAGTTTTTTGTTGTTGTTGTTGTTGTTGTTGTTGTTATTTATATCCCACAAATAAACGAAACCTTATTGTGATCTCACTTATTTCACTTTCCGTAATCATCCAGAGATCCACCCATATTGTCTGTTTTATTTTTGTTTTGTGGCTGAGTAGTACTCCATGGAATAGTTCTTTACCTGGTGGTCTGTAGTCCTTGCCTCAGACAATCATAATTTCCCTGGGTTTCAGAATGTTGACCTCCTCATTTGGCCCCAGAAAGCTGCACTGAGGATAGCTACATGACTACCACTTTCAGACACCTGTAGCTACAGAGAGCTGCAGTGTTCACCACATTTCTAGAGGTACCCCTGACCCAAAAAGGGATTAAGTAAATGAATTCACACGTGTCTTCCAGAAACATTTCTAAAATGTAGGAGTTATTCAGACAGGTCCAAAGGTGCTCTGATCTATAAAAGTCTCTCAGAATTTCCTTTGATCTAGGTGGAGGAGGAGGAACATCGGAAATACAGATATGGAATGAAACTTGAAGTGATCTCCAAGAAGCTTAAGGGCACATGGGTGCAGTGTGGCCTAGACCTGTATTATTAGGACAGACCTCAAAACCCAACTTGTTAATATTGGTCTTAGGGAATGGGGAGTAGCTACTAGCATGATTAGGGAATCTGGCATTTTCCCCTATAGGATCCAGTGTGGGATTTCTGGATGTTTAAGACCATAGAGCAACCGGAACTCTGGCTGAGGGGTGAGGTGGTTGGGGGGTAATAGGCTTGCTCCCACTTCCAATTCATTTTATCTTCTAAATGACAAAGATAAGCATTAGTAGCAGTTTCAGTTTTCTTGCTAAATTGTGTTCTACATTCTTGTAGTAGAAAGCATTTCTTTACTTTGAAACTTTAGAAGATGGTCTTAACTGAGCAAAATTAGCATCACTGCCTTTTTAACGGCTGGATACTTATCACCAACCTTTGCCAACATCAGTGATGATGCATCCGCAAAGGTGCTTGGTTGTGATAAGCCACTAAAGAAGCAGGCTTTTTTCCTTTTTTTTTTTTTTTTTTTCGGTGAATAGCTTTTGGACTCTGTTTCAGAGGGAGGGTGGGAGACGGTGTGAGAGGGAAAGACATTATTTCATGAATAGAAAAGGACAGAAAGTTTATAGAAAATAATGCCTAAGCTGTTAGTACAGTGTTTGCCTTTGCATTGTTTTTGCTTGTGTGTGCATATGTGTATGTGCATACTTGTATGTGTGTTCACATGCATGCACATAGGGCCGCTGGTGTTCGCACTTCACATTTTGAAAGGATACCAGATTAGTTGTATAACTTTGAAAGATCTATTTACTCTTAATTTCTTTAATTCTCAACCTTCTATCAAATAATATTTATGTTTTCTGAAACAAAAGGCACTATGGAAAAAAATTCTAAAATAAACCTCTTCCAAACAAAAAGTTTTTTAAATGGTGATTTTATTTAACCCATCTACTTGAAATAAGAAGTCAAGCAAATGTAAATGGATATATTTAAGAAGATATTCTTTTGAGGGAAAAATAGTTCAATATTTCTTCTAAACTGACATTTTTTTTGTATATCTTAAGCATATTTTGAAAATATGTTGAAAGTTAGTATGGTGACATTTCTTCTCTGGTTGAACCAAAGAATAACAAGACATAAATGTTACTGTAATGTAGGGTATATCGAATCATTACAGCTTTGTCTTTGTTAAAACATTAAATATGGAATTATGGGGGAAGAGGAAATTTCTTCTTTGAGAAAGATTTTTGGTAGATGTACATTAAAGAAATGTAGAAATAGTATTACTGGGCTGTGTAGCAGATCCATTTTTAATCTTTTGAGAAATCTTCATACTGTTTTCCAGAGAAGCTGGAAATGCTGTGCTGATCCAGTTTGAGAAGGAATAAGAGAATCTACCTCAATGTGGTCCCAGTGCATACAATACAATGCTGGTGTGGCTATGACTGCTGGCTTTCATAGGAGGAAGAAAGAGAACACTAGAAGAGTTACACCCTTAATTCTAAACTGCTCTACTCTTAGGGACTGTATTCTCCAATGAAGAAGCATTTGATGCTGGGATTTCCTATGCACCCTTAAGAGATTTTTTTAGGGACTGATGCAAAGGGTATTTCAAAGGATTTACCTCAGCAGCTCTGTTACTGAGCACAGAGAGAATTTCTGTGATGATTCCCAAGTTAGAATAAATGTGAGGGAAGAATCCATAGAGGTCCAAGGACTTCAACCTCCAGGGGAGAAATGCAGTAATTTATGGATCTCTCTAGAAATTATGGTTAGATTCTTTTCCCTCTGAACCCAGTCTTCTTTAGTCATGTGACCGGAATTCAATTATCAGTGCCATAAATAATCTTGTGAATGGAAGCAGTGTGTTTGGCAGTGAATTTCTGCTTCCTAAAGAGAAAGGAACCTTTAAAAGTTATTAGAAATAATGCTGTACTAGCCATGATCCCGAAGGCGACTGGTCACAGAGACGTGGGACTGGGTCCCTGAGGATGGGGGTTTTAGATGAGTCAGATACACACTGGAGACCAATGGCAGGAAGGTTGGATCTGTCTTTTTAGATGCATATTTAAAGCAGGCTGTATTTAGAAGTTTATTTATAATTAGATTTAGGATAAAGCCAGCCTGTTGATGCACAATGGAGTTGATCTTTTGGTTCCATTAGCATCCCTGAAATATTTAACAAGAAGCTGAGTTTAGCATGTAAGCTCTTTCAACCATTGTAGAGATAAGGCAGTCCATGTTGGATAATTCTTTTCATTAAACCAGCAGGCAACTCCTTTGTTTTTCTGTCTTCTCCATGGCTTGTGTTCTAGGCTGGGGAAGGTCAGCTTTTTATAGTCAGACATCTGTATGCCTTTGAAAATAGCCATTCCCCTACCTATCCTCAGCTAGTAGCAATTTATGTTCTGAAGATAGCAAAGAGTGCTGATTTAATTCATTTTACAACCAGTGTCCTTTCACAGGCTCGAGCAGGCTGGCAAAATTGTTTCAGGAACCAGAACATTTTTCTTGGTTATTTATAACATAACTTGATCATCCGGCTACACGGGGCTTCGTTCAAGTGAGAAAGTCTATTGGATCCAAAAATAATAATCCTTTATATTTATACAGTATTTGCAGTTTTATAAGAAACTCTTCACATTCATTCTCCTCTCTGATTTTTCTGACAGCTCCGTGAAGTAGAGAGGGCAAGTATTGTTACCTCCAAATGACAGATAAGGAACCTGAAACCCTAGAGCTTCTAAGTCCTGCCCAGGGTTTCACAACCAGGATGTGACTGGGATTCGAGCCCCCTAGATTTTTATTCTGGCTCGAAGGCCAATGCGCTATTCACTGTTTGTTTTGATACCCTTGGAAGGTTCATTGCTCATCTAGGAAAGAAAAATTGGCATATCTTGCTGAGGAACATGGAAGTCTGCTGGGAGGGACAGATCTGAGACTCTGAGAAGTATGCTGGCTAATGAGTGAAATGAGAATGGACCAGGAGTTAAGGGACTAAATCTCCTGTCCTGGCTCACTTGCTGTGTGTGTGCATGCTCATGAAAGTCATTTAACATCTCCGTGCCAACGCGTCTCCAAACATGATAGCTATCTGCTGTACAGAGTTATGGTAAATGCTAGTGAAATGAGTAACATGAGTCCTTGGGAGATGCTTGTTTGTGTGCTGTATGATAATGCACATGATACAGTAACATGCAATAATAAATGTATACTATTTTTAGTATTGTGTTTGAGATGAGAGGGAGGAAAGCAATCACTTTCCATTTAGAGGGACCTCAAATCTATCCTCAGTGAAAAGTAAGATATTCTTTTATTGTCTTCCATCAGTTCTTTATTCTTTCCAATTCCTCTTTCCTTTATCTC